>JAPZVO010000098.1:0-95550 GCA_029962745.1 Echinometra lucunter | reverse complement strand
ATGAATCCTTCGAAAAGGGGAGAATGTCTGCACAAAGAAGACTCTGCACCGCACCGGTGTCTCTCAGGACTGTTACAGGTACCTTTTCCCCTCCCTCAGCTAGGCTTACAAATCCTTTTGACAAGAAAGGCTTGAAATGATCATGCACCTCTTTGCGTGAACTAGACAGACTACTTCCATTCACCAAAGCATTTGGGCTCAAGCCACCACCACCAGACACTGCCCTTGAATGTTTCGTCTTCAAGGACGGGCATTCAGACATGAAATGACCATCCTTCTTGCAATAATAACATGGTCCTACCTTCTTTCTCCTAACCACTGGGCTCAAAGACCCATCTCTCTTTGTACTACTCTTAGGACTAGAAGATTCACTATCACGCCCAAGAGAAGCCCCCTTCAAACTTGTGCTTCCCCTGGAACTGCCTCTGTGTGTAAGCAAATATTCGTCGAGGAGAACAGCACCGTGTTTTACATCTTCTACCCTCCTCTCTTCCAAATACAGCCTCATATCAGGTGTAATGCATCTCTTTAGCTCATCCAAGAGGGTGAGCTCCTGCAATTGCTCAAAGTTCTTCACACCACTTGCCGACAGCCAGCGATCAAAGTGCATTCGCTTCTCGTGCACAAACTCAACAAACGTCTGGCTTTCACCCTTACGGGAATTCCTAAACCTCTGCCGATAGGCTTCTGGCACCAGCTCATAAGCCCGTAAGATGGCACTTTTCAAAGTGTCATACTCAGAACAGTCAGTGGCCGAAAGGGATGCGTATACCGCCTGTGCTTTCCCTACCAGAGAACACTGCACCAGCGTTGGCCACGCAGACTTAGGCCAGTCAAGACTAGAGGCGAGCTTTTCGAAATGATGGAAGAACTCATCCACCTTGTCTTCACAAAACTTTGGGACTAACTTAACATTTCTAAAAACATCAAAGCTTTGTGGTTTACTCTTATCTCTACTTCTATCAAACTCCATCTCCTTCATCCTCATCTCCAGATTTTTCATTTCCAAATCAATTCTCTTCCCTTGTAACTCAAGTTCTTTCAATTTTAGCTCCGCCTCAATCCCCTTTCCATCACCACTCTTATTCTGAGAGTCCACAGATAAGTCAGAAGATTCATCATCCCTTACATCTATCTCCTTCCATACCTTATTATCATAGAGCCACTGAGTTACTTTTTCTTTTATTTCTGCCTTCCGTGAAGTGGAAGAAGCAGCCACACCAAAATGCTTTGCAGCCTCACGCAACTCATCCTTTCGAAGAGTATCCAACCCATTAAGTGTGGGATTATCCAAAAACATTTTCACTTTATCTTCCGCCATTGTTAGTTCAGAAGACAAATGAAAACTAACCAAGCCTTGACACGAGACTACCGCAAAAAAAAATTCTGCGTGCCCCGTGCGCAGACGATCGAAATTTGCACACGCACGCACACGTACTACTACTCGTACTGTACTAAAACTAGATTCGACCGCAACCAAAATCTGCGCACGGTCCAGGTCCAGGCCACTAGACAAGTCCAAGTCTACAACATGACAATTAATAATCATACAGCGTGCTATAATTACTGTACAAGGACCAAACCAGACCAAATATTCCCTGTACCGTCAGAAAACAAATTATATCCCACCAAAGGACCAAAAAGTTCCTACCAATGCGTACGCCGTGACGGAACCAGATCTACACAAGTCATATACAACTACAAAGTGGCAACGACTACGTTCTACATCTAAGAACTATCCAACCTTCTATAACTATAGATAATTATTCATTTGAATGCCAATCCACGGGTCCTAAAATACACATTTTAGGAAACTCCTTTGACGTGCCCCCATGTTACGTTCCTACTTACTTAACTCTGCACTTGGTAGGGCCTAATGCTTACTTTAGATGAATTTCACACGACAGAATCACAAGAACGCTGATCGTTACTTTTTACCAGAAAAACCACTCTATCCTCCACCCCAGACTTTGGGGAATTTATCTTTGAACTCAAACTCGTAACAAGGGGAAAATGCATTTCATTTTCCATTTGCCAAATTCAGAAAGCAAATACATATTGTGGAACTCTTTTAGCTATTATATGGTTTTTGCAAGATTATTTTCATTTTCATTTAAAATATATCCCTTTTCATAATCATCAAATTGTTTTATTTTACACAAGACTAACGGAAAGATAATAGAAATAAATAAAACCTGACGATAGCTTATTAATGTATACTCCAAAATACAGATTTAGGGTTTACCGTGTAAGAGAGGATTCTACCACGGGGATACTTCGGTGTCATCCAAGTAATCATTAATGAAGATTTTGATCTGCTGTAAACAGTCACGTCCTGGGGATCACTGGGAACTATAAAGCATTCAGTAAAATCTACATTAAAGTAATAATGCACATATCTGTACACATTTTTGTGAGAAATCAAAAGATGATTACGCATGGTGTTAGGGACAGGTGTGGGCTTATCTTTCCATCACTTTGCAGCTGAAATTCTAGACGAGATATGACTCAACATCTACTGCAGATCGTTTTCGTATTCATCCCTTAATCAGGTGTTCATGAAAATACTCTAGCGTTAGCTAAGGTTTAAGCCCACTCCATAAAATAACGTACAGTGTATATTGTTCAACGGTAATGCAACATTCTTTTGTATTTTTAAAAAATGATCTTTGTATGCGTTTGTCCACGGAGTCACGGACAGTCATTCCAGGTACACATTAAACATTAAACGTTACGCTTAAAATCATGCGTGTGTGTATAAATCATGTAGGATGATGTTCGTTTTTCCGAAGGTTCGTTATTCCGATACACAAATATTGTGTTATGCGTAAACCTAGATGTTCGTTAGTCCGAAAATGAAAAAGGATTCGTTAGTCTGAAGGCTGTTTATCCGAAAATGAAACAGGGTACGTTATTCCGAAGGTTCGATAGTCCGAAAATGAAATAAGGTTCGTTAGTCCGAAAATAATTAACGAACTAAACGAACCTTATTTCATTTTCGGACTAACGAGCCTTCGGAATAGCAAACCTTATTTCGTTTTCGGATAAACGAACCTTCAAAATAACGAACCTTTTTTTTTTTTCATTTTCGGACTAACGAACATTCGGAATCACGAACCTTATTTCCTTTTCGGAATGACAAACCTTCGGAATATACGAACCTTCGGAATAACGCACTGTAACCACCAAGTAAATAGTAACGAGTCAAGTGTGTTTAAATACATATTATGTACATTATGTACCTCTGCAATAGGATCATTATTTGTTTAAAAGGGTTCATATTTTCTATCACATAAGTTTTTTGTTTGTTTGTTGTTTTTTTTTTGGATAGGTACTGCTGATCACAGACAAAAAAGGTGGAAACATTGCGTACATCCTTCTGATGTGATCGTTACGGCGGGTTCTGACGGGCTCGGAGCACCAATACCTCGCACAGTCTCCGCTTGGACCTGTTTGATGAAACGAAAATATGATGACATAAGATTTGGAAGTGAAAAATGATGGATGCATTTCTGCGGCAAAAAATAGATTGGAAATTTGAGACTGGCGAAGAATGGATGGACAAAGTAAATGGACATGTTGGGGGGGGGCATTATCTTACTGTAGCTTACTTTCTTTGAATGGATGCACTCAGCAATTAGAATATAAAGTGCAGTTGATTTATTTTGGTTTTTGACCCATTCTTAAATACCTTGATGTGAGCATTTTCATATTTTTCTCTCTTTTTAAGAGTTTGATCGGAAAACAGGGGAATTCTGCAGATCGAGCGTGAAGCGCGAGTTTTAGTCGCCGGCGTAAATCCACTTTGAGGAGGGGGGGGGGATAATTTAATTTTTTTTCCCTCTTACACACATTTTAATATCAATATTGCGAGCAAGCGAAGCGAGCGAACAAAAAAATAACCGCTTTTTTGGTTTTTAATCACATTTTCAAATGAATATTCTGAAATATGACGAGCGAGTGAAGCGAGCGAGACAAAAATGGCTATTTTTCTTGTTTTTAATCGCATTTTAGAAAAAAAATTACAAATACGACGCGTGAGCGAAGCGAGCGAGCCAAAAATAACCACTTTTTTGTTTTCAATCGAGGTGTTGAAGAGCGGAAAATGGTATTTTAGAGCACTTCGCAGCTTGAATATGATGCTTATGACAACATCTACTTATTTACAAATTACTGTATAATTTTTCTTTACAGTCCTCAAAATTTAAGGGGGGGGCAACTGGGGGGGGGGGCAAATGCAAATGCCCCCCCCCCCCCCTTGGTGCCGCCACTGGTTGCGGAGCACATGACAAAATGATATTCCTTTAAAGAAAATTAGGGGGAAATGGACTTAAATTCCACCCTTTGTACAGCCCCCCTCCCTTCTTGTCACCGGAGAATTTGATAACGCGATACGCGCATATCGCGCAAAAGGTAGGCCATATCTTTTAGGACGCGTTCTCTTCTCCGGGGATAATATACTGGTCCAATGCAACATACCCTTCCGCCTCCCCAACCATATCTTATGATCAGTAAAAATAAAGCTTTTTAATGCAAGTTTCATGGTTGTTGTTTTGATGATTTGTATTTGACAAATCTGCGAGACTGAGGAGGTCTAGCAGAGTGCTTGACCGTTGCATGCACGTCGTTCACAAAAATTTAGGTATAAGCTTTCTCTTTTATTTAGCACCCATATTATCTTTACCGTGTTATCCTAAGAACTGAACAGACAAATATTAATGAAGTAATTCATTCATTCATTTGTTTATTTATTATTTATTCATTCATTTAATTATTGATGAAGATTCAGTTTCATCTTGGTAAAGGACAACATTAGTGTCAATCTGCCTGTCTGCTCTTAAAACTTCTTGGCTCGACTTCATATAAATAGATATTTTAAAAGAATCCATTCAGACGTGGCCCTCCCGGGAGGCAACGTGGTCGGATAGTGGTCCTCCACCCCACCTTTTTAAATCGTGTGTCCCTTTTCATGACTGAAAATGCCCCTTTTTGCTTCCAGTAATTCCCCTTTCTCTACCAAAAGCGCACCGTTTTCTTTTACAAACATCCCTTTTCTTTTCACCAGCAGAATGCACAAGTTTTTAAATAATTTGTAGTAAATTCTACTTGTATAAATTTTTTAGAGACACTCAAAATTGTTATTTTGACTCCGAGTCTTTAATATTTTTGGAAATTGTTTATTTATATTATCCTCCTCCTCGCTGCTAGAAACAGAAAAATAAACGCCCCCATTTCCCTAATCTTAGTTCACTCTACCACTATATCTGGGATCTGAAACATTCTTATTTCTCCAGACACGCCAGAAGGGTTGACCGAGAAAACAACAACGACAACCCATTAATTATGAAATGCATTAAAACGCGTTTTGTTCTTCCCAGAGTCACTTAATTAAAGGCCAAATGCATTAATACGTGTTTTGTTCTTCTAGAGTCACTTAAAGGCCAAATGCATTAATACGCGTTTTGTTCTTTCTAGAGTCACTTAAAGGCCGGAGAAAAGGGGATTACTGAAAGAGAAATGCGGGGGTGTTACCAAGCTTGAGCTAAATAAAGTGTCCAACCGATTCAAGGGCATTTCCGTGCTTTGAAATGAGATATCAATTAGATTTGAAAATGTTGCCTAAATTAACAACAATATTATTCCCATGACCCGTTTTAAAGAGTGTAGTAAATTATAAATGAGACATTTGTAAAATAGTGTAAGGGCCTTGTCCGTCACAAGGCATTTACACTAGCATGATATAAATGCGTACTTTTTGGGTAAGGGCCTTATCATAGGTACGTTCTCTTAGTGGAATCTAGTGTAATTCTTTAAGGATGGGGGGGGGGGGTGGTGCGCATAATGATCTGTCCCCTAAACTTCTTGTCAAACCTCCTTAGTTCGCCAATGAAGCATGAAAAGGCCATTCTTACAAGCACCTGTCCACATGCAACATTATTTTGACCAAAAGTTATGGAAAAACATACTCGTCAATCTTATAGGAATTCGGTAACATTAATTTTTGGAGTCTTGATTTCATTCTTTGCTGTATAATGACGTTCAGATGCAAGAGTATTAAATATAAAGCTCTTGAAACATATTAACAAGTTATCTATGACACAACATACCTCCATTTATATGGTCGAAAAGGTAAGATTTTCCTTACCAAGAATGAACACATTGTCCGTGTAGAAAGTATGTCCCGCAAGCGCGTTTCCGTTTTACACCGTAACCTAGGCAGTTTTTCGATTAATTGCATCAAACGTGCTGGTTTCAAAGACTAGGTTTCGATTCAGCAGTAGAATCTCTGTTGCCCTTATGCATACCACGTACAGCGGCACAGGCGGCGATCTTGTAAGTGTACAGATGCAGAGAAAATAGATGAAAGAAAAAGCAAAGAAAAGGGGCCTTCAAGGAACTGAAGGCGAGGAAACAGACGAGAGGATTGCCCAAAGAAAAGTAAAAAGAAAGGCGGATCCATAGGCCTAGAAGTCCATAAAGAAAAGGGAAAAGTATAAAAAAAAAAAAACCACGAAGAAATAGTCTATACAATGAATTCTGTATCTTCTGTTCTTTGTGTTCTTCCTCTCATCTATCCTCTCCCATGCCCATATGTTTTTATTTGTTCTTCCTTCCATCTATCTTCTTCTCTCTCCTTATGTACAGTGTATTTCATTGTTTTTTCTCTTTTAGATAAGATCAGGCTCAGCCATAGAGAAAGGGAGAGAAATACATATAACTCTATGGGCTCAGCCCGTTCGCTCAATATTACAAAGTGCATGAAGTAGATCGCCTATGTGCACTGAGGACTTAGACTCTTTCACTTGTAGGATTTTTTTCGCGAAAATGCCCAGGCAACGGTGTAAAACGGAAACGCGCGTCCCGTAATTGGTTCAACAGAGGGGTGAAGGAAGCAATTCGTGAAAGAATAGAGAACCCGTCTCTTAACAGAAAAGGTGAATTACCCTTCCATCTCTCACACATTTCAAACAAATCTCTACACCGAGTGCCCCGATGTCTGTCACGTCATACGCCACATGACAAGGAGTCGCATAACAGTCGCCGGAAGTCTCCAAATGTTTCCCGCCAAAAGCTGCACAGAATGGACCAAACCTCGGCACAGTCTGAATCTACCTTCTTCTGATGATGATGGCTGTGTTCCATTGAAACGTAGCAGGATTTGTTTACAGTAAGTTTTCGGGTTTTTTAATGTATAATCTTGTCATTACTTAACTAACACCGAATGAATAAGAACTTTCATGAAGTTATTATTATCACTAAAGAATCGTTATCTCAGTCCCTATCAGGTACTGTTTTCAACAAAGACTCTGACCTGAATGGAGTAATTCGTTTCAGACTGGAGATCGGGGATAATCGCAGAAAATGTGTAGTTAATGTCAGAACAGCGCCCATCACTACATGGGATGCTGACGTTGCTTGGTGTGACATCAGCTACCTCTGTTTTCCAGTAGAGAATATAATACCCTATTATCCTTCCTAGAGGAGGGTTTGGTGACACCCATTCCACCATGATGCTCTCGAGGTCTGACGATGGAAGTATTACTTCGATGGGTGGACCTGGCTCTGCAGTACACAAACGATGGTAATAGATCTTATTATGATATACAGCGAATCGCTAACATAAGTTCAATTTTGAATAGTAACGATAATGAACTTGCATGTCACGTCTAAAATTTAATCTGATATTCGTACAATGCATTTCTAACCATTTGTTAATGTTAATGACAATCTGATCATGACAATATCTTAATAGAGGACCAACTAAATTTCAGTTTCTTTTACACTAGATTTTAGTAAATCAATAAAGGTAACATACTGATTGTACAATCCGCCTTATTTTTCAACCCTTACAATTATCACGTCTTATATGATTAGAAATGAACACTTCAGTATGGACAGTAGCGTAACTAGTGGCGTAACCCCACTGGCTGGTAAAAAAAATTAAGAGAAAAGAAAGAGAAAAGAAAGAAGGAAAGTGAAAAGAAAGGGGCAAACAAGGAAAAGGAAATTGGGGAATCGGGAATCGCTCGCTTGCTTCCCTCGCTAGCATTTAAGTAACTACCAATGGATATGACAATTGCTATTGTTATGAAAGAAATCAGTTTCCATCGTGTGTCTAATTAATTATGATAGGCTACTATTCTTCCACTCATAGATTTCACTCCAGGATATCGAGCGGCATGCCAACCTAAAAATAGATACACTTTCGGTAGATAATGGCCTAGATAAAAACAAAAATTCCCCTGTTTTTCGTTCGCTAGCTCGACGCTATCGCTTGTAGAAGCTAGAAACAAGATGATTTCGGCTTATTTCAGGAGCGATTAGAAAAGTATTATAATATTTGGGCAGTGAGGTGGTTCACAATTTTACACACACACACACACACAAAACATTTTGCTGACGAAGTCAAACATCTATTTTTTTTGGGGGGGGGGCATATGGGTCGCTCACTTAGCTCGCTCGTAAAAACAGAATGGTTTCGGACTATGAGCGAGGTACCTAAATGGAGTCATATTCAGTACACAGGTGTTCGAATAGATTATTTAGATATTCTTATCGGGCGATAGTCTATTCAGATGACGAAATAACACTTCTACAATAAAAAGGAGTATATTTTCCCACACTCGTTAAATAACTGTTTAATGGCATTCACACGAAACGAATCGGGCGAGTGAGGTGACCAAACACATAGTTTAGATGCTTGATAAGCTCAAAGTGTAATGTACTGAAGGGGTTACCAATTCTACCATCAAAAAGAGGGTGTATTTCCTCGCTCACTTTGCTCACTCGTAATATTTAGAAACAGGGTGGTTTCGGACAGTAGACGATAGACCAGGAATATTCATATTGTACGCCAATATGTCCTATGGTACGCCACTGAGTCTGGATCAACCTAATTTGGAAAGAAGGTTGAACCCTTTTCTATATTCCTCTTGAACACTAAAAAAGAACTTTTCGTAGAAAGCAAATATTCATATTACCACGATTACCTAACGAAAAACCGATAAAAGTTGGAGGACACAGTATTTCGTCTATAAATCGATTTACGACGCTACTGTCAGCAGCAATATACTCACTTGCTTCATCAGTCTGTGCCCAAACCTCTTGACTATATACCCCTACTAGTTCATAGTTCCAAGCTCTAATTCTAATGCTATAATTCGAATAGGGAATGAGGTCAAAAATCTCGTACTCCAGTCTTTGATGAGTCGTTGTCACATTTTCTTGGTTCACAATGAATCCTGCAACAGAGAAGATGACGAGCATCGCTTATTGAGTGAAGTACTGGATCAGCGATATTTCTTTACGGTTTACACAGTTTCTTCGGAATACGATCAAAATTTAAATCTACACAAGATGTAACCCAAAATTTTACACTTTGCAATCGAACTACATTTTGCATGTTAGGTGAAAATTTAGTTAAGTATATGCCAGAAATCCGTATATTTTTGTTCACTTTAAATATTCGTTGAACGATTGAGAAATATGAGTCTATGTTAAAGTGCTTAAAGTTTATATCTTCCAACAAGATGAAAGTTTGAAGGACAGTCACTATTGACCGTAGACTCTCCCTTCTTACTGGAATTTAAGTTGATCTTCAATTGTTATTCAATTATAAACAAGCAGAATGCGTGGAAATGAATTATAAGATCGATGGGATAGGCTATAGTGTAACCCACGCATACGTGACATAGGTTATGATATAAATGATGGTCGAGGTTAACAGGTAACTTGCGACATGGAATTCTTTCCGAAAAAAAAAAAAATCGAAACACACGAATGTTTAAAGATTGCATGGGATCAAACAAAACCCCAACGATACACGGATGAAGGTGAAATATCAAATACCTTACAGTGCAAAACAGCGCAATGCAGACAATTTTGTACAGGGAACGGAACAGGAAATAGAGGGAAAATGGTATTCACCGCCTCAGTTTCAGATCTTTTGAAATTTTGATTGCCTTCAGGAAAAAGAAAAAGAAAAAAAACTCTATGAAGTCAGATACCAAGGCATTTGTGGGTGGTAGAAATCCTCATTCAAATTATTTTACAAGATCGACCATCAAGAAAGAGTTCATGAACACTCAACGACTTAGGTTCAAATCTTTCAAAATTAGAATATACATCTTACCGGTGGAATCATAGAGCATAACCTCGTAGCGTGTAATTGGTCCATTTCGATAACCACATTCAGGCTTCTCCCAAGTAAAGACAATACTGTATTTTCTGGTTTTTGATGACCTAATGTTGGTTGGGGGTCCAGAAGGATCTTGTAAATGAAATATTGGATGATCCCGTTACTTCGAATCCCTCATATTTAGTCTTCAATCATCTGTTCTAATAAACTGTACTATGCATATGCCTTCTTTCTAAATTGTGATAGATTGTAAGCAGAAACAACGTGGAAAGCAAGATTTTATGAGTAGCAGCAGTGGTACTCAATTTGTATAGTTTGATGACTATACAGAAATGTTAACTAGTTCTTTCAAATGTCTTTGTAAGAACAAAGTCATAGTAGTCTTTCATTCCTTTTACATGCATAGTCTCACCCTTGTTCCTCCTCAATTTATTTGATTTTTTCTCTTTCCTGCATGACGCTCTTCTAATGTCCACCTAATTCAGTCATGTCACTCTACCTTACATTATGTTGAGTCTTCCTTATTAGTATCCCTAACTTAGGGTTCATCTGTGAGAAAAAATTATGAAGTGGAATTTCAACTGATTTGAGTAGATATGGGTATCAACATTTACCAAAAAAGTTAGATGGGATAGTGGTGGGGTAACTGTTTTTCTAGGGGTTAAAGGTCATTCACCTTTGTGAAAATATAAAAAACCTGTATCTCAATTTAGAAATATGCTACGTGGATGATCTTGGTGTCTAAATGTGCACAACTGCCAGAAAAGAGCACGCACAATAAAATTTTACCCAAGAACCAAGTTGTGACCTCCAAAATGAGGTAAAATATCACTGACCTTTGCTGAAAAGGTAAAATATTGTATCTCAGGTAAAAAATATGGTACGTGGATGATCTTGGTGTCAAAATATACAGAGTTGTTAGAAAAGAGCTCACAAAATTAAATTTTACCCCAAGGACCAAGTTTTGACCTCCAAAATGAGGTCAAAGTTCATTGACCTTCGCCGAATAGGTGAAATATTATATCTCAGGTAAAACGAAATATGGTACGTGGATGATCTTGGTGTCAAAATACACAAAATTGTTAGAAAAGGGCACACAAAATATCATTTTACTCCAAAGACGTATTCGTGACCTCCAAAATAAGGTCAAAGGTCTAATATCTTTTATAATCTTGTAATATTTACCAGTCTGCAAAAGAAAGTAAAAGCAGACCATTTAAGTTTATTATGTGCACATGTGTAGATACAGATTTAGATCAATTTTTTAGGTATCAAGAGGTGGATATCTACTTTTCTGGGCATCTTGGGGTCAATGGTCATTGACCTTTCCTAAAGGTACCATACAATTAAGGCCTATTTGGGTGACAAAATAAAATTATGAAAGATCTTTCTGCCAACTGCACATAACCAAATTTTGACCTTTACAAAAGAGGTCATAAGTATACTCTCTTTATGAAAGACCTTTGGTTATAGTTAGTTTATTATTCTTCATTAGCCAGTTCTTTCGCATCATTTCTCTCTCCACCGTTAGAACATAGTCCAAGACGCACCAGATATGCCGCAACATACGTACTGTATGCCATGCCAGACTTCGTGCATTGCAATGTTGGACACTGCTTACATGTATATCCTTTCTGAGAGTTACAGCAATTTCTTTGAAGAAGTTCATGAGGTTTTGGCGAGCGATATTGATCAATAGGATTTATGGCCTCAGTTTATCGTGTTGTTTTGGGGTATATGTCGGAATAGCTGTGAGGAGGCCTTAATTCCCACCCTCTTCAGATGGCTTCAGTGATTGCTGTATTAAGATTCGTCCATACCTATTAAATTATACGAAAAAAATCTAAGGAACATATACCAGAAAGATTCATTCCAACAGATTAAGCTGTCTTTAACTTGTACACGGGTTGGTAGAAGGAAGAACTGTTCATCCAAGCTTCATGTGGTTGATATACCAGATGTACATTGGACTAGCACTGAAATCTTTTATTGAGTTTCATCATTGCAAATTCAAACGAATTTCAGACGATAATCATTAGAGCTATCAAGGCAAACCACACATTCTCAGCAAGGTGTGGGTTTTGATCTGCCTCTGTTCGCATCTAGAATTGTCAAGGAGTAGTATTTCTGCCGTTCTGAAAGTTCCTGGAAGTTCTTCATTGCCTGATCCAGACTTGTGTAGTTTTCTTTTCCACTCATGATGTGTTTGACCAAAGCAGGATTTCTCAGGAAGTGTCAAGTGCGATGTAACTGATGAAGCCAAGGTGGCTCTTTAGAAGATGGAAAATTACTATTTCTGGGAATGTGTGGGTTTCTTTGATGGCTCTTATAATGGTGGTGTATCGCCTGCAATTTGTTTGCATCTTCATTGATGATACACAGGAACTAAATGGAAGATATCATGCTGGTCCGTCTTAACTTCTGGTGCTTAAACCCCATGAACTTCGGATGAAAATTCCTTTATTCTATCCATCCACTGGACTAGTAAAAGACATCTTCATCTGGTATGTACAGAAAAGTTGTCCATACTCTGTATGGCGGAATCTTAATAAAGCAATCATTTTAGCCGTCGGAAGAGGATGGGAGTTAGGGCCTCCATCCTCACACCGAATTCAACATATAAAACAACACTATAAACTCAGAACAAAGATGCTATCAATCAATATCACTTGCCAAAACCTCATCAGACTTTTTAAAAAAATTGTTGTAACTCTAAGGAAGGAGATAAGCAGTGTCTGCAGTTGCATCATGTCTGGCATGACATATTTTGCAACATGTGGAGTGTATTGTGTGTGGACAATGCTCTAATGGTGGAGAGAGAAAAGATACCCAAAATGGCTAGTGATGAATAAGAAATTAACTATAACCAATAGTTTTGAAAATGATACAAATGGTACGTTTGACCTTTACCCTCATCTAAAGGTTAAAATTTAGTTGTGACCATCAGATTGAATACAATTGTGTCTTACGATGCAATTATGTGCAGTTGCCAAAAAGATCGACCATAGCTTTATCTTGCGACCCACATAGGCCAAAATTGTACGGCATGTTAAAGGAAATGCCAAAGACCTTTGACCCCAACCTACCCAGAAAAGTAGTTAGAGACCCCTATATCTAAATATTGATCTACATAAGTATCTATATGTGTTCAAAGTTAGCTTAAATGGTCTGCTTCAATTTCTGCAGATTGGTTAAAATATGGTAAAAAACCCAATATGAATTTAAGGGATATTAATGTTTTTGACCTTTGGCCTCATTTTGAAGGTCACAACTTGCACCTTGGGGTAAAATTATATTTTGTGTGACCTTTTCTAACAGTTCTGTGCATTTTGACACCAAGATCATCCACGTACCATATTTTTTTAACCGAGATACATTTTTGCACCTTTTTTAGCAAAGGTCAATGACATTTGACCTCATTTTGGAACCACGAATAATCTTTTGGGATATATTATATTTTGTGTGCCCTTTTCCAACAGTTGTGAGTATTTTGACACAAAGATCATCCACGTAACATTTTTTTCTTCCTAAGATACAACTTTTCACCTTTTCAGCAAACGTCAGTGGCCTTTGACCTCAGTTTGGAGATCACGACTTGGTTCTTGGGATAAAATTTTTTATTTTGCATGCTCTTTTCTAACAGTTATACACATTTTGACACCAAGATCATCCACGTACCATATATTTGTTTTACTTGAGATACTTTCTTTTACATTTTCACAAAGGTCAATGAGATTTGACCCCTAGAAAAAAAAACACTTTCCCCACCCCCTAGCCCACCATTTGTTTGTTTTTTTTTTGTTTTGTTTTGTTTGTTTTTTTTTTTTGGGGGGGGGGGGTAAATGTTGATACCCATGCCTACTCAAATCAGTTGAAATTCCCTTTCATAAAAATTGCTCACAGATTGGTCAAAAACATGGCTAATTTAGGGTTACTATATAATGCGTACAGCACTTTAAATCTGTATGCAATGTATCAAAAGCCAAGCTCATTTAGCATTAAAATAATGTTAAGAAATAATGCGATCCAAACTTACAAGAGTATCTTGTTGTACCGGATTCAGAATCCCATTCACCATACTCGCTCGTAGTGTTGCCTCTCACAAAGACCATGTACTCAGAATTGGGACGCAGCTTGTTGATGTGAAATGTGAAATTCGAACCACTGACGACCCCTGCTAACATCATTTGGGGATCACTCGGGACATCTTCACACATGTCACCTTGACGGAGATAGTACCGGATTTCATAGTGTGTGGGTAGGCATCTAGGCCACGTCGGAGGTTGCCAAGACACTGTAAGACCAGTAGTGCCACCTTCGTCCTCGAGTTGGGTAAGCTGGGTAATACGTGGCATACCTGGAGCTGAGAGGTATATAATTAGGATATATTATAGTCAATGCCATATGTACATTCTTTTTTCCTTTCAGAAGAATGGAAGGATGACGAAACCATAATGTGATGGCAATATAGGGGCCTAGTACTTCTATAATGAATCTTCAGTTATAGTTCACATATTTGCAGTGTATCAAACAATTGTTTGTACATGTATTGAAAGACTATTTCAAGGCATTTAGAATTTTAAAAATTCTGAATATCATCCCCCTCCGAAAAATGATAACAATAACTGAAAATAAACTGTTTACATTATAAGATCTAATATATTCTGTGAAACGGAACCAAAACAACTTGATTATTGTCAATATTCTGAATTTTGCGAAAATGTGATTTACTACAAAATCGAATGTAACACATGCTCTTGATGTCATACACCTATTGAAAAAATGAGAAATTCGATATACCTGATATATTTGTGAAAGCTGTTTCTATATACCAGTCACTCCTTCTCGAAGATGTAATGAGCACTCTTACAATGAAGCGATATTCTGTACAAGCATCGAGACCATGTATTTGCATATCGTTTCCTTGTATGAACGATATAGAACAGACCATTCTCCCATCATCAATATTAGAGAGGGCATACTCGTAGCCACGAATAATACCATGCCGGTTTTCACACGATGGTTCTTCCCACATAAAATGTAAGGATACGCTAGTAGCGGTGTACGACACTGACTGAATTGTAGAGGGTTCTGTGAAAAAAATAATTTGATAGATGACAGACCATCATTCCTAATTCTATAGGAACCTATAGGATACTCAATATGTACTCTTCCTGTTGGCGATATCGTCAGATATCATTGTATTAATTATCATCTTTATGCTGATGACATACAGTTATATGTTTCATTTGTCTCCAAGAGCTCTCGATAATGCACTAATCAAACTTCATAACTGTATTTCAGATATGAGACAGTGGATGGCAGTAAATAAGTTGAAACTAAATGATTCAACGACTGAATATTTTGTTGCTACTTCTGCTCACAATCCGCGCAGTCCTCCAAATGTTCAGTTGGATGTTGGTGGCACACCCATTAGCCCTTCAGATACAATAAGATAACATGGCGTTATATTTGATTCTTGCATGTCCATGTCTTATCATATCTCTCACATCTGTAGCTGATTACGTTTTATCTAAGGAATATCGCCAGAATCAGGTTGTTTTTACCAGTCTGCCTGTCATACGTTGTGCGTTCTTTAGTTCTATCTCGTATCGATTATTGTAATGGGCTTCTCTTTACTATTCCCTCGAAACATTGATTCGTGTGCAACGGCTACAAAATTGGGCAGCACGATTAATATTGCAGATTTCTAGGGATCATCCATCCCAACCACTCTTTAATTCACTACACTGGCTTCCTTTGAAACAAAGAATAATTTTCAAATTACTCTTGTTTGTCTACAAAATACTTAATAATCAAACTCCAAAGTATTTAGGTAACTGTTTGAACCACCAGAGCACTGAGGTCAGTCAGTGATCTTTACTCGCACATTAGCCGGTGATAGGACATTTACTTTCAGCTTCAAAATATTGGTTTGATTTGCCACTTAAAATTCATTGATTACCACCTTCAGAAAGGCATTGAAAACACATCTTTTTTCTGCAGTTTTTAGTTTTAAGAATTATTTATTTATTTGATTATATAATTACATGTACTTACACAATCTAATTCATTGTAAGCGCTTTGGGCCTTATGAGTAATAATCATGATAAAAATACATGCAGTGAAAATAAAATAATTATCATAACTGACCAGTGCAATCAAAACGTTAGTGTAAACGTAAGTGAATCATGTGTAATCCCATTCGAAACATAATTATGTGCATACTCTGTAGATGTTTTGAAAACATATTCTCTGAAATGTATGATCAGAGATGTGTGGTGCATAAGAATAAATGGTCTGTATCATTACCTAGAAAAAAAAAGAAATACATGTGAAAACAAGATCGATCATATCATACCTCCATCAGTTGTGTTTCCACTCACATTCTTGGGTAAACTTTCTGCACCCCTTATCACAGCTATGATTGAAATGGCGTAGGTTGCGTAGTATTCAATGTTTGAAAGACGTTTGGAGACGGCTGTGAGCATAGAGGTAACGTTGTGTTCGTAGAGAGGAGCGCCAATAATCGGAACATCTGGACAAGCCTTACGTGAGATGAGTTGGTATGATAACATGTAGTAATCCACGTTGCACTGAGATGGAACACTCCAACTAACGGTCAGTGCAGCTGAAGACCAAGCAGAATCATCAGTTGCATACGCATATGTGACTAAATTTGATGTAAAAAAAAAAAGGAAAAAAAAAAAAAAGAAAAATACTTCAAACCAAAGTCCTTCAAATATTCTAACATAGTCTTGAACATTGAGAAATCCCCAGTCCTCCCCGAAAAAGGGTACAGCCCGCGAACTCTACACCCACGAGTCCTACAGCCCACGAGTCATACGGCCCACAAATCATACAGCTCACGACAGGCTCCTGGGAACGATTTTTCCACAGGGGTGCTGAGCCCCTGAGTCACACATTAGGTCATCGCACGGTAAGCAAGTAGCGTTACAGTATTCGGAGAACATGGGGGGGGGGGAGGCTGTAAGACTTAAATTTTCCGACAGTTGTGCTGCATTCTTAGTCTAATCTAAGTACCCCCCCCCTATTAGGGGCTTGGAGGATATGTGCCAGAGCTAGAGCAAAGCGACTGAGAGGTGGGAGGGGGATACCCCCCCCCACACACACACACACACAAACTTTCGAAAATACATATCTACTATTTTTTTCAATTTGAGAGCGAGCGAAGCGAGCTAGCTAAAAATAACCACTTCTTGCTGTAACTGTCATCAAAATACACCGTAGACTGACATATTTAACATTTTTTAAATGGTCTATTTGGCCACCTCGCTGGCCCAATTCGTTTGCCTTCCCAAATAATTCTTTATCTAGCTATTATTATGAGTGAGCGCAGAAAGCGAGAAAAGAAATGTACAAAATGTAATACACACCGGAGTAAATTAGTTTCGAGGAGTGGGGGGGGGGGGGGGTTGATCGAAATATTTTGCCGAAATTTCCTGCTCACACTCCACCCTCTTTCCCGCCCGCACACGGTCCCCCATACATACTATTTGTTTATTTTGTGAGCGAGCGAAGCAAGTGAGCCAAAAATAACCACATCTTGCTGTAAAAGACGTCTTAGTTTGTCATCAAAATACACTCTAGTCCTGTAATATATTCAACTGGTATATTGGTCACCTCACTAACAAATTATCATAAATCTCGCTGGTCCAATAAATTGTTTCCTGTCCTAAACCATACTTAGAAACGTTTCTATATAACCTAAGCGCAGCAAGCAACGAAAAACACAATGATAAAGTATTATTTCGACATCAAAATACACTATAAGCCTATATTCGGTCACCTCCCTTGTATCCCCAATTCGTTTGCCTTCCCAAATAACTCTTTATATGAGCGAGCGTAGTGAGCGAAGAAAAAATATATACAAAATTCACTGATATTATGATATCCACGTATAGACTGCTGCTGGAATAAGAGTGATTGCTGATCAAAACATCTTCGTTTCTAGAATTTATGAGGGAGCAAAAAATGTTTAAAAAAAAAAATACTGAGACCGGGTTATCATGGTTATACTACTCCTTCTCGGGATTTAGAAACGTATAATAATATGTTTCGGTATCTTCCGTTCTCACAGAGGATATTGTGAATAGGTTTATGGTCACAGGCCTTTATCTCCTGAACGAACTGCGAGCAGAGAAGAAGCGAAAGATTAATGGAGACCAGAAAGTACAGGCAAGTACTACTGAGGATTTATTGGCAAAGCTTCTTGACAGATTCGATCAAATGAACTCTAAGTTCAATGACATAGTGGCCAGATTAGACTTATCCCTAACCCAGATCGATAGCAATAAGAGAGAGATAAATGATGTGAAGGAGAAGCAAGATAAAGTTTGATATTGACGCAAAGAGCGATTGCACGCTCAAGAAAAGGAGAATGGGAAACTGCGTGAACGTCTGACCGACCTATCAGCCAGGGGAATGAGGAACACCCTGGTGTTCCAAGGATTTCCGGAGGGTTCGAGAACAAGAATTGTAAAAATTTAATCAAGTCATTTGCCAAGACGCATTTTGCAGATTGAAGCAGAAGTAATCCTAGAAAGGGCCCATCGCAACGGAAGCACCTCGTCACCTCGACCAAGGTCGATTATTGTAGCCTTTTATCGGCACTCGACCAAAACGATGATCCTGGTCAATGCCCGTCGCTTCTTGAAGGGGAGACCGTTTGAGCACAGTAGAAAGCAACCTATCTTCGTGGATGACATGCTGCCCGAAGAAATACGTGAGCAACGTAAGAAGCTGATCCACATCCGAGAAGAAGCTGAAAGAGGAAAACGCAAGCAGAGTGGTGTACTTTAAGTACCCTGCTCGCATCTTCTATAAAGAAGGAAAAGATGGAAAAGAGACAGAATACAAGATTAAATGAACAGAAAATATCAAGGGAAAGAATTATAATTATTCCAGGTAGAAATGCAGAAAGCATCGAAAAGATGAAGAAAAACTAAAACACTAGAAGCAAAATAAAAAGCACGAACTTGAGTTGGAATTAGTTTGCCAATGTATAGACGATTAAATGAGTGAAAAAGAATTACTCGGGTTTTAATGTGACAAGTACTTAGTACTTGTGTTTTTCATGAACTATTTTCGGGTGTAAACTTCACTAGGTGAATATATGAAAAAGAAAGCATTCAAAGAAAGATTGGAAAGGCCAGATGTTGAATGCCACTATGAATTTCTCAAGGCGAACAGAAGAGCCAGCCTTTGTTATAATTTTTGTTTTCTGTTGTTTGTTTGTTGAACCTGAACATGTAATTTTTATTGAACCTTAACTTGTTATGGTGGTACTTTCAAGAAACATTAAAAATATTTTAATTATGGACTTGAAGCTGATGGCACAAAATGTTAATGGAATTGGGGACTTTCAAGCAAGGAAATGTTACTTTAATTATATGCTTAATACCAGGCGTCCACTAAGGCGCGGATAAGATGCAGAAAGCAAATCTAGTAAATCCGCATTCATTCAGCAACCTTTCCGTATATTCTTGAAAGATTCCGCTCACTGTCTCAACCATTCCTAAACACTTCCCCGCGTTTCCGCACTTTCCGGACAGGGCAAAATTTCCGCATCTAAATTTTGGTCTCGACCAAAATTGGATGCGGAAATGAACTTCCGTACACCTTCGGCAATTTGTCTGCATTGTCGTGCGGACATCTGCAGGACATCCCGCCTTTCTTTAACACTTCTGCAAACGTTCCTGAAAGCCTCCGCGACGAGGGCAGCTACGCGAAGGCAAGCAGAAGCCAGGCGGAATGTGATCTGCATGTCAAGTATTGGTGCTTGAACTGAATGGGTTCAGAGCTGCTCAGTGTTCACATCATCTCTCAGTACCGGTACATGTATTTGTTTTCTCTACTGGCTTCCAATCTTCACTGTGCTACAGTACCCCGTTACAACCAGTCATGGAGTATGCCAGCATAATCTTGGACCCTCACACACCCCCTGAAACTATCTGACATTTATTGCCTGTTCATGCATCTATGTTGCCTTCATGAAGTGGTAGTTATTGTGACTGAATGTTTTTCAAATTTCCGTCATTTTCAAGTTCAGGAATGTGCTTTTGATGATCCATTTCAACTAATGAAATAAAGCCAGGAGCAAGTGTTGTTGGAGCAAATGTCTGATCATCAGTTTTATCACTAGAATTTGATGGCATTATGAAATTAGAGGAGCTGCAGTGGAACCTTACTATAACAAACTCCTTGGGACCACGAAAATTTCCTCTTTGTATCAAATCCTTGTTATTAAGGGCTAAGAAAACAGTAAAATATACAGAGAATTTGGACCGCCAGAATTACTTGTCATAACAAGAGTTTGTATATAGTAATGTTTTTATAACAAGGTTCCATCAGGGCCGTACGCAGAAATTTTTTCCGGGGGGGGGGGAAGACACGTTAAAATTTTTAAAGAAACTCGAGCAAAGTGACCGAGCTGGTCATGAGGGCACTTCTGCATTTTTTAAGTGAAATTGAAGGATTTGGAGCATACTTTTGGTAAATTTTCAGTAAAAAAATATAAGTTTACAAAATTCTTGGGGGGGGGAGGGGGGCGGCAAAGCCCTCCTCCCCCTGCTGTGTACGGCCATGGGTTCCACTGTGTAAAGAGGAGATAAAAGAGAAGAGAAAGCAACATTATAAAAAAGATTTCAGAGGGGAAGGGCACAGGGGGGGGGGTGCGTATCTGGTCTGTGCCCCTCCCCCCAAGCCAAGTGTTATGCATACGAGTTGAGTACACAACCGAATTGGATGCCCCCCTCTCTTTACCAGGTAAATATTTTCTGAATATTGTGCCCCTCTTTTACTGAATCCTGGGTGAGTCAATGACAACTTGAAAGAATGGAACTAGAGAGAGAAAGCAACAGATGACACAGATTTGAGAGGGAGCTTGAGAAAAAGGAATATGAGTGAGTAAGAGATAACTTGGCAGAAAAAGAAAATAGGAATGATTGAGAAGTCAGAGAAGGTAGAAAATAAGAGAAAAAATCCAAGAGCAAGTAAAGGAGATGGGATAAAAAGCCTAAAAAGATCCCTTATAAAAAGTAAATAAAGGGAGATAAAACATGAGAAAGGGATAAGTGAAGGATGACTGCCCAGGGATGACTGGAAGAGAAAGCAAAGACAAAGAAATGGGTGATCAGTAAATGAAGTGAATGAAAAAGTGGGGAAGGGGGTCAGAATCAGAGATGGTTGAGCTAAAGCAACAGATTTTAGAATACTGTATGTGAGAAAGTGGTAGAGTGATGGGTGAAATGACTTCGTTTCAAAAGAAACAGTTTTTTTTTTCAAATTTAAATGCAAAGAAACATTTATTTTCTTCCACTTGACTAAAGGAGAATTCAACCCAGGCATCATGATCAAGAAGAGTAAACGGTGAAAGTTAGAGCAAAATCGAACAATCTGTTCAAGAGCTATGAATTTTGAAAGTAATAGTAAATCTCTGTTATGGGGGTCCTTGAGTTGGCAACTTTGCCAGCATCTGTGATGTCATCCTGCTCAACTCTCAATTCATTTTGTACATGAGTTTTTTTCCAAAAAATAATTGATTTCAAATATGAAATTTCAATTCACGAATCAATATGATTCTTCCCATAATGCTTGCAGAATTGATACAGTCACATCATACTAAAACTATAAATCAAAAAGAATTTTTATTTTTCTTGAAAATAAAGAAAACGATGAATTCTGTTTACAAAATGAATGGAGAGTTTTCCATGATGACATCAAAGATCCTGGCTAAGTTGCCGATTCAAGGATCCCATAATAAGGATTTACTTAAACTTTCAAAGTTCTTAATACTTAAACAGATTGTCTGCTTTTCCCCAAACTTTCACTGTTTATTCTTTTTCTTCTTCATTCGATGGAAGCACAATGATGTCAAGGTTGCATTCACATGTACATAGTAAAATAAAATACATGTAGATAACTAGTCAAAAAAAAAAATCCCAAGCGAAAGTGTGGAATAAAAAAGGAGGCGACTCGGGGGGGGGGGGGGGTCCCCGAGATTTTCAAAATAACCGACAGGTCACAGGCCTACTCCCTTCCCTCCATCACAAGAAATTTGAACACTAAAACAACATTTAATTTTCAGGGTATCATCACCCCACCACTCTAGCAATGCCTCTGCTCCTTCTTCCCCTTCATTTTATATCTCTTGATATTTCCTCTTCTAAGTCTCCTCTGGCTACTATTCTTCTCATTCATTATCTCTTTCCTTTACCTCCATCAATCCCTCCTCTCTCTCTCATTCTCCCATCCACCCCCTGCCCATTCTATGTCACTGTATTTATTCTCCTAATCTCTCTTCTTTCATTATTTCACCATCTCTCCTGTATCCACCTGTCCCACTTTTACTCCCAATTCCTATCTTTCGCCCACTGATGGTATATCTGTACGTTTCATTATTCTCTCAAATTCTCTCTTCTGTGGTCTAAAACCAGGGCAGCGTTTCATAAATAGTCTTGTCTGTGATTTTTACTGTTTTAACTGTTTTATCCTTGCATCTGATTGGCCGAGAACAAATTTGTTGCTGCCAAGACACTCGATAAACGCTCCCCTGGGAAACTTGGGGGCTGTTTCATAAAGCTGTTCAGAAACTTACAAATGACTTTATGAACGACCTGAATATGAAATACCAAATGAAATGCACATCTATTGACATCAAGTTCATGGGAATCCTTTGTACAGTTTATTGACTGCTGTGACCTAAAGTAACCTCATGCTAGCCCTAAACAAAGAATTTTTGTGTTTTATGTACCAAATGAACGGGAAACTACATTTTCTCCTATTTTTCCATTATCACCTAAAAGTCTTTTTAAAAGCAGTTATTAATTCTAACTGAACAGTTGTCCAGATAAGACCCCGAAACAGCACAATTCAACGATAAACTACATGAATCCTCGACCGCGCATGGTAGAAATTTATGCCTCCGCAAATGCCAGATTAGAAATGTTGATTTTTTTTATTTTCATGTATAAAATGACATCTCTGACCTTGTGACCCCCCAAATCTAATGAGACAATTATGAGACTTCCATATGCATACACGAGCCAAGTTTGGAGATGAACCGTCACAAAGTTGTTAAGAACAAGCAATTTTCATGTATATAATGACCTTTGACCTTCAACCTTGAGACCCATAAATCTAATCACATCATTGTCCCTCCCATATGCATACATGTGCGAAGTATGAAGCTGCTCTGTCAAATGGTTGAGTTATCGCGAGAATGGACCATTTCTATGTACATAATGAACTCTATGACCTTTGATCTTTGACACTGAGACTCCAAAATCTAATTAGATCATTGTCCTTCCCATATGCATACATGAATCAAGTTTGAAGTTAATCCATCAAAGGGTTGTTGAGTTATCGCGATAAAGAACCATTTCTATGTACATAATGACCTCTATGACCTTGAGACTTGAAAATATAATCAGATCATTGTCCCTCCCATATGCATACATGTGCTAAGTTTG
Organism: Echinometra lucunter; assembly: GCA_029962745.1. Lineage (NCBI taxonomy): Eukaryota > Metazoa > Echinodermata > Echinoidea > Camarodonta > Echinometridae > Echinometra > Echinometra lucunter. The sequence goes on along the minus strand of JAPZVO010000098.1, from coordinate 71,919 downwards.
AGGTTGATAGTTCAAATGGTTGTTGAGTTATGGTGGAAACGAACCATTTCTATGTACATAATGACCTCTATGACCTTTGACCTTTGACCTTGTGACCCCAAAATCTAATCACATCATTGTCCTTTCCATGTGCATACATGAGCCAAGTTTGAAGCCAATTGATCAAATGGTTCTCAAGTTATTGCGAGAATGAGCCATTTTTATGTGTATTATTACCTCTATGACCTTGACCTTGACCTTGACGCTCTAAAATCTAAGCAGATCATTGTCCCTCCCATATGCATACATGAGCCAAGTTTGAAGTTGATCCGTCAAACGGTTCTTAAGTTATCGCGAGAACGAAAGCCCGACGGACAACCCACGGTGGGCGGAGGCATAAAAAAGGTCAAAGTTGAAAAACAAAGAAATCCATCAAAATTTTGAAAACAATAGAATTGTAAAACAATGAATCAAAATAAATTTCAAATTTATTTCCTCCAATAGTTTCAAAATTTGAATAAAAGACTTCCGGCAAAGAATTTTTATCTCCATGGTGTTCCATTCTTGATTATCACTCAAAATACATTCATGCGATTCTCAAGGATCAACTGAAGGCCTCGCCGCCTCACCCCCTCCTCCCCCCACCCCCCCCCCCCCCCCCCCTGTCTGAAGATCAAACGGCAAATGCTGGTCTTGTAGAAGTACTTTTTGCATCCAGTCATCAAGATTCTGAAATTGAAAAACGGAGAAAAAAAATAAGTGTAAGTCACCTAATATCCTCTTATAATATTGAATTAAATTGTATCATGATTTTAAAGATATATTAATTTTTTATGTGAAAAATCGTGAGTCGGCAATAACAGGGCTACCCCCCCCCCCCCCCCCCCCCCAAAAAAAAGGAAATCATTTCAGACCCATAAAATGTCAGTGTCAATAGGGCATACTGAACAAAACAAAAACAAAACAACAAATTAAGGTGTGGAGGCCTGGATTTGAAATTTCATTTTCATTATGGGGTATAGTTCTACTGGAGGATTCACACTAGAAATACAATAGTCCTCCTAAATGTGTCATTATGTAGTAATACTTGGTGAAAAAAAAAACCAACAGAACTTAAAATATAAATAAGGCTTTAAAAAAGTCTTAAAACCAGTGGAAATAATACAAGGGAGCAGTGCCTAGCAGTGAGGGATTTAGCTCACATGAGCTCTAAAAAGCTCTTGTAAACTGAAAAAGTACTCTGGCCAAAAAACAAAGAAATACATAAGAATTAACACGATATGATCACAGAGAGCTCCAGTAAAAACAAAAGTATTTTTATGCAGCTTGTGAGATATTGTCATTAAATGGAGATTTGTGAGAAAAAAATTGAAATGGGAATGGATACCTCCATCAATCTTTTTTTTAATTCGGGGAGGGGGGGGGGTTGAACTGCCACTAGGAGGAAACACTTGTGATGCCTAAAACTAGAGGCTAAAAGCAGTTGTGGATTGACCCCCCCCCCCCCCACCAAAAAAAAAAAAAAAAAAACATGATAAAGAAAAAGGAGAAGAAAAATGTTTACTGCCACCACTATTCTTACGAGGCTTTTTGTCTTTATGACTGTCGCTGTTTGAGAGAATGTGTCCGGAATGCAAAGTACAAATATGCATAATTTTCAATATATTGGAATAACATTTTGTACAAAGATCATGCCACAAGAAGACTGTACAGCAATTCACAAGGTCGACATGCTACCTGTGAATTTATTAATCATTGAAAAAAATTTGTTTTCAATGATTTTCCATTTTGCGTTATGGACACGTTCTTTCGCACAACGACAAAAAGATAAGATAAGATGCCTGATTGAGGGTCTATTTCATTAAAACTAGAGAAAAACAAAACAAGAACATGGCTTTATACGACCAACTCACCAATAGCATCAGTACACAAGCAAGCACTGTACCAGCAACGATCCCTCCACAACTAGGCAGGTGACAGAACAGAGAGCACCTTTTACCCTTGTTGGACAAGTGGATGTGTCATCTAAATAATGAGGATGAATTGGAGACAATAATGACGAAATATTTAAAACTGGAACTAAATGAATGCACATGAAATGTACATGTTTGACTAGGAAAAAGTTGAAAATATCTTTCACTAAAAAAAAAAAAAGAGAAGAAAAACAAAGTGCGAAAGGAGAAAAAAAAATCTTGCATTTTATTTTTCAGTAGACTATCTTTACCATCCTCAAATTTTTAAATACCCCCCCCCCCTGACGGAGCCGTACGCAGAAATTTTTTTTCCGGGGGGAGGAGACATGCAAAATTTTCTTTTGAAACTTGAAAGTGAGGGAATGAAGCAACATGGGGGCACCTTTATATTTTTGAAATTGAAATTTAAGGATTTGGTGCACACTTTTGGTGAATTTGTGAAAATTTTCAGTAAACATCCCCCCCCCCCCGCTGCGTACGGCCATCTCCATGTTCCTGTACGAGCTGCTGCTTTGAGCCTAGATCTAGATCTAGAGGGAAAACATCAATCTCTGACAGCAACGGTTGTTCTGCAAAGACTACCTCTGGCTACACAACAAATGTCAATTTTATTTTTAAAATACCCCATACGGAGACAGATTTTTCTGTCTCCTCAGAGCCCAGGTACCTACGCACACAGACTCTATGACTAACGTGATTTGTAATTTTTTTTTAATAGGTCCTAAGAGGCTAGACCCCTACATTCATTTCAATTTTCATGGACGCCCACTAACTTGAAAAACGGGAGACAGAAAATTCGGTCCAATCAAAGAATGGAAGGTAAACAGAAATGAAAACAGAAATATTTTTCTAATCCTTTTCGTCAGCTCACCTGCAGTGCTACAACCTGCAAAAGCCCTTCATCAACTCCAGCCCAAGCCCCAGACACGCCGGAGCTCTTGAAAGGGGATCCAAATACAAACAGGAATGACCAGAAATCAGACAGGAATACAGAACAAAACACCTTTTAATCAAGCACTAACATGACAGAAATGATGGTCCGTATGTCACAGAGAAGCCTCCATTTTTCCGCCCCGATCCCGATTCCCAACAATCACATTATCGGTATCGTTACAATCCTTATACTCCCCCCCCCCCCCCCCCCCCCACCAAAATACCCTCTAGGGTTTTTTTTCACAATTTTTACTAATTCAAACAAGAAAATATTCAAGGTACATAAACATGTATATCTCCGCTTCAGTCAGCAAGGTTTCTGTGATACAATAAAGAAGCGCACTGCAAGTCGCAACAATAGCAATGAAAATGGCAACAACTAAAAACTGAAAGTTACCCTCGCAATCAACAACGCATATACATGTGTACATGCACACGACATGAAAATACAATATGAACATCAACAATACAAAACACCAGCACAGCTGAGTGCTTCGCTTTTTTCCTCATATATATGTACAAAGATGAAATACTGAGCAGGAATCAAATGCACAGGCATGGGCATATAGCAGAGTATATAGTGTGTACAAGATAATGAAATCTGCTTGGGCGAGAACCACTAAGAGAATTATGTGTCAAGTATAGATTAAGTAAGGAGAACTCTGCAAACATGAACACATTTAAAAGTGTACATGGGCAAATGAAAAAAAAAAATCCCCAACCAATCTGTAGTTTTCAGAAAATGCTGATCTAGAAAGTTAAATTTTCAGATTAAACGGCACAAGAAGCAAACTTTCACAATCGCATGCAAAATGCGACAAAAAATATGTTGATAACAATTACACTGGAGAAGACAACAAAGCATCACAATCACTTTCAAAAAAGCCTTAAATTCTACACAATAAGTGATAACAGTGTGAAAGTTCAAAGGTTAAAAGTCCCAATGTCTTCTTCACAGGCCAAAGTCTCTGTAGTTCAAAATTCTCAGAGTTTTATTTATAAACACTCAAGTTCAAAACGCTCAGAGTTTTATAAGTCGACAGGACGCTCAAATTTCAAGTTTCCACAGCTCAAAAGTTCTCGGCGTTGTTGACACTTACACTTGCAGTCCAGAGTTATCAGTGTCTTCTACACCAACACTTGCAGTCCAGAATTACTACATTTTTTTTTTTTTTTGTCTTTGTTTTGGTTTTTTGTTTCTTGCACTTTTGTTTTCTTTTCGCACAACAATGAAGTTCCTGTAGTCCAAAGTTCCCGAAGCTGTCCGCAGTCGAATTTCTCAGTTTTTACACAAGCTCTGAAGTTCTTAACACTTTTTCAGCTGGTCGGCATTGGCGACACGTGTCACTGTCCCGTTGACCACGTTCGTTAGAAGGAAGTTTGCTGGAGTCAGCTGTTCCTGAACCACAAATGGGCCCGTCCATCGTGGTGCTAATTTGGTAGAGAAATTTCTGCTGGCATTCGATAGTGGGTATGCCTTCACCATCACCTCATCACCCACTTTGACGCGGCACTCATCGCGACCTTTGTCGTAGTTCCGCTTTGAGTTCTTGACAGCCTGTTGGCGATTGTTCTCGATCTCCTCTTTGGTGGGGATGCCCTGATTGCCCTCGGTGTTCAGGTGGTTCGTTAGTGGCGCGGCCAAACGTCTCCCAAACATGACCACAGATGGCTCTACGCCCAGGGTATCATGAGTACTGTTATTCAGGGCGAATGCAAGTTCAGCCAAGTGGATATCCCACTGCCGATGGTCCTCTCCCGTGAAGGCTTGGAGCATAGCCTTAATATTCCTGTTCACTCGCTCCACCCAGTTCGTCTGGGGTGGTACGGTGTGATGAACACTTGTTGGATTCCCCACTCTGCGCACACAGCTTTCAGCACCTTTCCCCTAAACTGGGGTCCATTGTCCGACAGTAGGATTTTTGGTGGCCCGTACCGACAGAATAACTCCCGTACCAGGGTGGTGGCGACTGACTGGCTGTTGGCAGTCTTCAAGGGCAGGATCTCCGCAAATTTGGAGAAATGGTCGACAGCAACCAGGATGTACTCATGTCCAGCATATGACTTCGGAAGTGGACCCATGAGATCCACCCCAACCTTCTCCCACGGCCTCGAGGAAGTGGTGGAGAGCATTTTCCCTTGACGTCTTTGGTATGTAGGCTTTGTTTGAAGACAGACTTTACAACTGCGGATGAAGCTCCTCACAGACTGTGACATACCATTCCACAAAATACCTGACTTCAACTTTTTCAGAGTCTTACGCCTTCCAAGATGGCCTGCTCTAGGCTTGCAATGACACTCTACCAGCACAGGATTTTGCAGAACCTTGGGAATGACTAAACAACCATCCTTATACAAAATCCTTCCCTTCAAGCTAAAGGCTGAAACCCGCTTACTATCTACATCCTTAGCATTCTTTTGCTTCTCAAGCATCTGAATTACCAGCAAAAGCTTGGGATCATTCCTTTGTGCTTTGACTAAGGAATCCTTTGTCACGTCCAAAGGTGAAACAACTTCCCCTGTTGCTTCCTCCTCAACACATAGAGGGCAGGAATACCTGTCTACCTTCTCAGCCTCCCGAGAATCTATGTGGACACAGGCCGTGTGATACCATTGATCACAATCATCGCATTGTATCCAGTCGACCAACTCGTCATCAGGAACAATGCAATCACTGGCAGCACAACAATCATTTTCACCCTTGGCACTGTCTTGGTTCGAGGAGACCTCACTCACAACTCCAACTATGGGGGCAACATGACCTTCAGGGATCCTAGATAAGGCATCGGGGACATGATGCAGTTGTCCAGGTCTATATATCACCTGAAACCGAAAAATCCTGAAGCCTCAGAATCCAACGTGCCAACCGCCCATTCTGCTTCTTCTTCCGAAACAACCAGCAGAGTGCCTGGTGGTCGGTAACAACACGACAATCCCTACCTTCCAGATATGGTCGCCATTTCTCAAGGGCCCACACTACAGCCAAACATTCCTTCTCGGTAGTACTGTAGTTTTTTTCAGCCATAGACAAAGACCGACTTGCATAAGCAATAGTTCGGATCCCCGAATGTTGCTGCTGGGTCAGGACTGCACCAATTCCAACATTGCTTGCATCAGTGTGCACAACAAACCTTGACTCTTCATCGGGGTAACCTAGTATCGGCTCAGAGAGGAGTCTCTCCTTAAGGGTCCGGAAAGCACGAGTGCAGTCAGCTGTCCGCTCCCATGCAACGCGCTTTTTCTTCAGCCTATGAAGGGGTGCAGCAATATCTGAGAAACCGGGGATGAACTTCTGATACCAGCCAACCATCCCAAGGAACCTCTCCAGTTCCTTGACTGACCTTGGTTGGGGGTAATCAACAATTGAGGACACCTTCTCAGGATCCATCTTGAGTCCATCTGAGCTGACAACATGTCCAAGATATTTCATCTCTCGGCAGGCAAACTGACATTTCTCAGCATTGACTGTAAGTCCCGCTTGTTGCAAGCGGCCAAACATCTCTCGGAGGTCGGAGATATGTTGTTCGATATCCGGAGAGAAACACACAATGTCATCCAAGTAGACATAACAATTTTGTCCAATGAGGCCATCCAGCACCTTGGACATCAGCCGTTGAAAGGTGGCTGGTCTATTTACAACACCAAAAGGTAACACCTTGAACTGAAATAGGCCCCTATGACAAACAAAGTCTTTTCAACATCCTCATCTGCCACCCTCACTTGCCAGTAGCCACTGCGCAGATCTAATGATGAGAATACCGATGCACCATGCAGAGAGCTTAGAATGTCATCCACGGTAGGCATGGGGAAGGCATCGACCTTTGTCACCGTATTGAGCTTCCTATAATCTACACACATCCTATATTTCCCATTCTTCTTTGGGACCATTACCACAGGGGCAGCCCAGGGAGAGTCTGAAGGCTCAACCTTCCCCAAATCCAGAAGTCTATCCAACTCTTCGTCAAGAGCTTGCCTCTTTTCAGGGTTCACCTTATAAGGATGAGAACGGATGGGATGAGCCTCTCCCACATCGATCCTATGAGTAGTCACATTCTGTATGACCAGGTACCACACTAAATACATCAGAGAAGTCCTCGACAACCTGATCTAACCTCTGCCTATCCAGTTCGGATAGGGTGAGTTTCGCCATCTCCTCCTTGGCATAGAAATGACCCTCAGTCTCCTCTTGAGCCTGCGAAATTTCCTGTCCTCCATTCAGCGAGAACCTAACCGGCTGTTCATTCGCCCCTTTGCCACCTGTACTGAAACTATTACTACCAAAATCTATGACAAGTTTCACTTTCTCTGCAAAATCCACACCAAGGAGGACAGGTACCGGGAGCCTATGAACCATACGAAACAGCACACTTGCAGTGCTGCCCCCCAATCCCACCTGAAGGGACGTCAAACCTTCGGGCACTAACTCGGTCTCATTAATCATTCCTAATACCCCCTTGGGTTGACGAGTAACTTTCGCCACTAACTCCTCACACAATGCAGAGGTGACCAAGGATACCTCTGACCCAGAGTCCAGCAGGGCTCTGGTCCTAACAACTTGGTCCTCCTGACCTTGAATAACAACATCTGCAGTTGTAACACTACCCTTAGTATCTGCAATAAAATTGCACTTCGATGACGGCTCCTGAGGGAAACCTGGGGAAGCCATCGGCTGGGGACTTAACCCTGGCGGTACCGGGCAGTTTGCGATTCTGTGTCCAAGCTGACCACAGCGGTAGCAAGCAGCATTGTAAGACCTACCTCCAGTAGATGCACCACTAGTACCTGCCCGTCTGCGAGAGGAAGGCTCGCCTCCAGAAGGGGGGCTATACATGCATGTATTTGCTCCTCTCTGAATAACCAACTCATCTGCCTTGCGAGCTAGGACAATGAGGGAAGTTGCTTGGAATTCCCTGAGCTTCAGCCTCAAGACCTCATCTGAAACTCTCTCTAGGAATTGGTCAATCATAACTAAATTCAAACCCTTGCAGACCTCTGGTATCTCTACCATTTTCTGGGGTACGTCTATCCATTTCAAGAAATAGTCCTGCAGCTTGTTCGCGAATTCTTCGAATGTCTCATTCGCCCTTTTGTTTTCACTCTTGAATTTGATGCGGTAGGCCTCGGGGGTGAGGTGGTACCGCCTTCTAATGGCCTGCACAATACTGTCATAATCATCCTGCTCCTGGGCGCTAAGGGCATGGAATGCCTGTTGGGAGCGTCCAGTCAGGTACGGCTCCAGTAGTCTCGGCTATTCCCCTTTTTGCTTGCCTGCTGCCAGAGCCAACCGTTCAAAGGTGCTGAGGTAGCATGCAATGTCATCATCACTGCTTAGTTGATGCAAGCCCTTTAGTGAGGGGGCACTTTGGCTACCAATCGTAGCAGACAGTATGGATTTGCACAACTTCTCCGTCTCTTGCTGATGGGACTCTTCAAGGCGTTTCATGACCCGGAAAAGGTCATCCACACCCACACCGGTACCTCTCGACTCAGGTTCATCCTCAATCAGCTTGGGCAATGCACATAGAGAGGAGATGCGCTCTTGCTTTGTTTTCACTGCATTTGTATCAATATGGTTCAATTCGCATAGGTGTGCTATGTGATCAGCAGTAAATGTGCCGAGGTATATTGATCTATCTACATGTATGTCTGTCATGATGTTTTATCTATTATTTTCTGTTTATTTATTTATTCTATCTTTACTTATTTATGGTATTTATTATTTATTTATTATTGTTATTGTTATTTTATTTTATTTTTTTTATTTTTTATTTTTTGACTATGTAGATTTTATCTGGGTTACAACTTGGGGTGGCAAGGAGCTTGTCTAATTCCCAGTTACCTTTATACCTGCGCTAGTAGTTGTGACAAGGTGGTTACATGTTTATTATATTTACTTTAATCGAAATCTTATTCGTAAACTTATTTTGTTTATTATTTACTGCATCTGTATTTAGTTTATATATTCATTTATTTATTTACTTATTTATCTATTTTTTCTTCGTTTATTCAATTTAATTCTATTTTATATTCAATTTATTTATTCTTTAATAGTAGTGTACTAGATCTAGATCTAATTTTACTTAGATTAATTCCCAAGACAATTTTCCAAAAATCAACTATTATCATCAGCCGGGGGTGCCGGCAACAATCTGACAGTGAAGTTAATGATATTAATCCATCCACAACAAATCCTGTCCAAGTCCAATTGCTATTTCCCAACTCAGCAAGCTAATAAAACAACAGCTAGAAATCAATTGGCAACGCAGCCCACAACCATGACAACACTAAGCGACATACACGTAACAACCAATGCCTGACAAAAACATGCGACCTGAAATTTCATTCACCCCAGAATTTCACCGACATTAAACTGACTGTTACACCTAACTTGAACTTAACGCTAGTTACAGCTTTTCGACAATCGGCTTCTAACTATCGCCTACTATTATCAATAAATACCAAGCATCATCCTACTAACATTACAAGTTAGTACCTTACTACTAGTTTGCATCTGATTCTCATGCATCTCACACACACGTCATTCAAGATCGTCAATGACACATACCGTATGACTAACTTACGCGGTAGACGCAAAGACAAAACGAAGTCCCGACAGATATCACAAATAAAATGAAACCTTAGATTTCTTCCATTCCATAGTACAAGAAATCCTGCCGACTACGCCAGTCAAAGGGGATCCAAATACAAACAGGAATGACCAGAAATCAGACAGGAATACAGAACAAAACACCTTTTAATCAAGCACTAACATGACAGAAATGATGGTCCGATATGTCACAGAGAAGCCTCCATTTTTCCGCCCCGATCCCGATTCCCAACAATTATATTATCGGTATCGTTACAATCCTATATATGTCACATGTCACATGCCCCCCCCCCTTTTTTTCAGGACCTTACATGATCAGAATAAGCCCTATCTTTGATATGCAAAGAAGATTTGAATTGGAGTGGAATTTTCGAAGTTTTTTTTTTATGGAGGGTGTAATTAGAATACAGGTAATTCAAATGTCTGTGCTATGGTCTAAATAATGCATAGTGTTGGTGTCTTTTTTAAATGGTCAGACTGTGATCTAGTAAAAGAAGGCCAAAATTCTTCCTGTTTTCATGTGGAAGGTAACAAACTGTTAACAACTTAAATACTTGGGACGCAAAAAATTATTGTTGGGACGCCTATTACATGCATAGCACTAGGTTTCATTGTTCTGATGTTCAGTGACTTAATTTGAATTTGTCAATTGATGTGCAAGGCAGTTTTCGTAAGAATCAATCTTGGCATAACTTAGAAGTAATTTGCATGTCTTGAGACATGTTATTTGCATGGAATGTAAACGTTTAACAAATGAATGAAATAGTTAGACTTATTGTGTGTAGTGCTATACCCAATCAAGAATATTTATTGTGTACTCTTAAATACTGAAGTGCAAATATTCCAATAAGATATTTATTGCTTTATAGCCTAAAGCTGAAACTATTCTATAAAAAAAAACAATGTTATTATGCTTCACTGTTCATTCAGTTATAGAAATGTTGTAAACGTTTCACTGGCTTCAGTTTAATTGGTCCGTTGAATGGTATGCAAGACAGTTTTGGTGGGAATCAATCTTAACTCGATGTAATTTAATTGTCTTGAGACATGTTAGTTGCATTGAATGTAAGTGGTGTGCCTTTTAAAGCTTTATAAATGGGCGGGGTTACTTTTTCAATGATAAAGGAATGATATAATCAGACAATGTATCACGTTCAATGGGGATAGTTCATCATTCTCCTTTCTCCGGAGAACCGAAAATTCTTATTGTGCACATCTATTGCAAATACTCAACAAGAATATTTATTGCGTACACATGTTACTTTTTGAATACTGATATGCAGATATTCCGATAAGGAATTTATGGTTCTAAAGTGTAAAGCTGAAACAATTTCACTGAAAAAAATCATGTCATTATGTTTCATTGCTCAACTGGGTCTAGAAATTTTGTAGAAGTTTTACTGATTTCCATATGAATTGTTCCGTTGGTATGCAAGGCACTTTTTGGAAGAATTATTCTTGCTTAGTAACCTCAAGCAAGGTACATTATCTCGAGACATTGTTAATTGAATTGAATGTAAAGCGGGATGACTCTATGGTATTTAGCAGTGCTTCATTCACGTCTTTGGACATGAAGTCAAAATATAGGAGGTCAAACATCCACTTATGTTTTGGTATCTGTTTGATGGCGCCAAAATGCTAGTTTGAAAAATAAGAAGAGGAAAAGATAGAGAGAGGAATTTGAGATATTGTGTTGCAGTCTGTGATCTGGGGACAAATAAAGTCGGGATAAAGATGTTTTGTAATGCATATTATCCTTTACAGGAGGACAAATTGATAGTGCATTTCCTCTTTCTTTTCCTCTGATGATTTCAAGTTGGTTTTTTGGAGCTATTATTCCGTCTAAGGTCCTTTCTCCTCGGTAATTGGTGGGTCTCCTTTGGTGTTTTTTTTCTTCTTTCTTTTTTTTTATATTTGTTAACATATTGACATTTTGAAAGCTTTTCTCTTTAAATGATTTTAGATGTTTGAATAGGTAGAAGAGGTTGTTGTTTTTTTCAGAAAGTAATCGATTCCCTTTTCATTCTGTTACATAATGCCTTTTTGTTTATTGGGGTAAATTAGGTATTTTACTTAAGCGTTATGGTAAATAACTTTAAGCATCGGGAATAAAGGTATAGGGAGGAGTGGGCGCTTACACAACTTAGAGTGTCTAATATGTTAGGGGTTAGACACGTCTTTTAGTGGTCAGTTTTCGTTTGGGTCGCGTTTACGTTTTGTTGCATGTTCTTTCTTTTCTTTCTTTCTCTCTCTAGGGACAGTTTGTAGTGGCACTTGGATCATGGTCGCCTTCGGGTGGGGTAGATCGTTGGCGGGGGCCATCCATTTCATATCCTATAAACGTGGTATCTATTCTAGACTACTTTGATGATTAAAAATCCAGTTTGTAATTTCATATCCTTAAATGTAAGGGGAATTCGAGAGAGAAATAAGCGACAAAGTATTTTCAAATGGTGTAAGGAAAAAAAGGGTCATGTAATCTTTTTACAGGAAACATTTAGTACTCAAGAAATTGTTAATAACTGGAACTCAATGTGGGAGGGGACTTGTATTTATAGCCATGGTACAAGCCATGGTAAAGGTGTCATGATACTTTTTGTTAGAGGAGTTGATATAAAAATAAAACACACAATAATTGATTCAAATGGCAGATATATTTTTATAATCGGACTTTTGCAAAATCAGCAGGTATAGTACTAGGGAATGTTTAATTTTCCTGTCGGAAGCAAAGAACAGGAACAAATAGAATTTTTGAACAATATTTCTCAGATTTTGGAAAGGAAAGAATTTAAAGATAAACCTTTTTATTATAGGAGGGGACTTTAACATGATAAGGGATGTATATTTAGATTATAAAGGAAGTAATATTTATAAAAGACAATCTAGGCTCAGCATTGATTTTGACAAATTTTTAAATAATTATAAGGCAACAGATATATGGCGATTTAGAAATGTCAATAAGAGTCAATATACATATCATCAACAAAATCCTTATATGCAGAGCAGATTAGATTATTGGGTCATCTCAGATATTTTTACCGAAAAGGTATCACACTGTGAAATAGTACCTTCTTTGTCTCCTGACCATTCTGCAATAGAATTGAATATTAATTTTGCTATCACTAATCCTGTGATAAAAACAGGATATTGGAAATTCAATAATAGCCTATGCCACGATGAAGAATACGTTAAAAAAATGAAAGAAGAAATAATTCGTCTAAAACTTCGGCTGTCTGAAGAGATTACTGACAGTAGAATACTATGGGATTATGTAAAAATGGAAATTCGAAATTTTACAAGAAATTACTCCAAGAAAAAAGCTAAAGAAAGAAAGGAGAAGGTTGACAGATTAGAAAAGGAAATTGTAAAATTATTAGAAGAAGTACAGCCACAGCAAACACCACTGAACAAAAATAATGATTTAATCGATATTTTGGCAAGAAAAAGGAATGAGCTAAAAACAATTTATGCATATTTAAATGAGGGTATTAAAATCAGATCCCGAGCCCCATGGTTTGAAAGTGGAGAAAGAGAAACAGCATATTTTAAACAACTGATAGATTTCAATGGTAGGAAAGGTTTTATTAAAGAACTTAAAGTGAATGGAAATGTAATTAATGACGAAACTAGTATTTTAAAAAAAATCAGAGTTTTTTATTCTACTTTATATTCTAAAAGTGAGGTGGGATTTGATGATAACAGATTTTTCCCAAGTAACTTACCTAATCTAAGCGAAAATAAAAAAAATCATTGCGAAGGGAAAATAAGCCAAGACGATTGTATTGAAGCTTTAAAAGAAATGCAATTAAATAAATCCCCAGGAAATGACGGATTAAATGTAAAGTTTTATATCACATTTTGGCAGGTAATAGGTGACTTAGTCTTAAATGCTTTTAATGATGCCATGAAATATAAAGAATTGTCACCTTCTCAAAAACAGGCAATTATTACCATTATACACAAGGAAGGTAAGGACCCGATGTTAATTAGCAACTATCGACCGATTTCCTTACTTAATGTTGATTATAAAATCCTCACTAAAATATTTTCTAAAAGAATTAAAACCATTTTGAATTACATAGTGTCTGTCGATCAAGTAGGTTACCTAAATGGCAGGAATATTGGTGATGCTGTAAGAATAATAAACGATATGATTTTTCATACATCAAATTTTAATCAACCAGGATACTTGGTAGCAATCGATTTTGAAAAGGCATTTGATTCAATTTCATATTCTTTTCTTCAAAAGGTACTTAAATCTTTTGGTTTTGGACCGATTTTTAGTAATTGGGTTAATATTCTTTACACCAACTCACAGAGCTGTGTATTCAATGGGGGGAATTCAACCGGGTATTTCAAAATCGAACGCGGGCTAAGACAAGGGGACCCCCTTTCCCCGTACCTTTTTATACTTTGTATAGAATGTCTAGCTCATTGTATTCGTAATGAGAGTTTGGTCAAGGGTATTCGATTTGGTGAAATGGAAATTAAACAAATACTCTATGCTGATGATATGACTATATTTGTAGAAGATTTAAGTTCAATACATAGATTAGAAGTTATTCTTGAGAATTTTAGAAAGATATCTGGACTTAGATTTAATACAAATAAAACTTTCATTTTGCCTCTAGGACCCTCTGTTAGCCTTACACACTCTTTCCCCTTTGGTAAACAAGTGGATTTGGTTAAAATTTTAGGTATTACCTTCTCTTTAAATCCTCAGGTTGCCGAAGAAATGAATTATAAAGATATATTAAGTAAAATTAAAAAGTTATTAAATTGGTGGAAACAGAGAGATCTAACTTTGTTTGGGAAGATCCACCTGCTCAAAACATATGCATTTTCTAAATTAATTTATGTGAGCACTTTAACCCCAGTGCCTGAGTGGGCTTTTAAGGAAATTGAAGAAATATGTTTCGATTTCTTATGGAGAGGAAAGGATAAAATAAAGAGAAATACATTATATTTGGATTATAAACAAGGGGGGCTAAAAATGCTTAACTTTAAACTTTTTGTTATGGTACAGAGAGTAATGTGGGTCAAAAGACTGGTAAATGGTGACCAAAAAGTGAAATGGACAAAATATTTCAAATTTTTGCTGAGATCCTTAGGTGGTACTTTAATTTTTTATTGTAATTTTACACCTGATATGATCAGTATAAAACTACCAAAGTACTACCAGGAAATGTTAAGTATTTGGTTTGATATAAATGTGTTCATTAAAAAGGACACAGGCAATAACAGAAATGAAATTTTTTTCAATAACAGGTATATTCATAGCGAAGGAAAATCTTATTTTCATGAAAATATATTCTTAAAAAATACATATAAACTGCACCATATTGTTGATGAAGAAGGTGAACTTAAATCAGATACATATTTCAGATCTATGGGTCTAGATGAAGAGGAAATAACAGTAATTAATGAAATTTTCGCCCATACTCCTGCAGAATGGAAAGTTGAATTAAGAAAGGATACTTCAGTTGATGGTTTGAAGATTGAATTTATTTTCTTTAAGAATGTTTTCCAGTTTGAGTCGGTTTATTCAAAATAATTGTATAGAGCATGTATTAGAAAGATCGCCGACACTCCGGTCAGTTTTTATAATCTAGAATCATCATATAACATGTCTGAAAAAGAAATTGAAAAGGTTTTTTATCGTCCCAGATTCTGCACATTAGATAATAAGTTAAGAGAATTCCAATTTAAATTATTATATAATATTATCTTTGTAAATCACCATCTATATAGGTTTAAACTCATACCGAGTAATGAATGTTCATTTTGCAGTAAAAATGAGGAAACTTACAGACATATATTTTATGAATGTGAAATGGTTAAAATATTATGGGAATCATGTAGCAATATATTAAATTTTCCGATTCTTAAAGACTTACACTGGAAGGATATCCATGTTGGATTAGAAGAGTCAGCAGAAAATAGACAACTAATAAATCATATCATTTTACTTATTAAATTTTTAATATATCACGGAAGGGGGAATCATAAATTACCAACTGCTGAAGAGGTACAAGTAAAGCTTATTAAAAGTAAAGAAGAAGAAAAAAAGATTGCAGTAGAGAGAAAAACATTAAAACTATAAAAAGTGGGAACATCCAAAAACAATTAATGCTATTTAAACTTATAAGGATGAGAAAGGGATGGCTTTCGTCCGGTTTGCACACGTGCGGGGGTGGCCGATCGGTGCCATTGTGAACTGCCCTTTTCTTTTCTTTTCTCCCTCCCCCTTTCTTTCCTTTTTGTTTTTGTTTTTTGTTTTTTTTTGGTGTTTTTGTGTGTGTGTGTGTGTGTGTGTGCTTGTTTGTTGTTGTTGTTTTTCTTTGTGTGGGCATGTCTGTATGGGGGGGGGGGGATGTTTGGGTGTATGTGGGCGTGGAGAGTGGAAACACTCGATCCTTTCTTGTTATATTATAACTTCATTCAGTTTCATTAATCATTATGCAATGGGATATAGCTTTTTTGGTTTTGTCAATTTTTATTGGTTATGATCGGCTGATTTTATATTTTATGAATAAATTAATCGCCTGTAGTATGAATATGTCAAATAATATGATTTCTGTACAATATTTTTTGTATCATGAATAATTATTTGTCTTTTTAAACTATGTTTTGTTTGATGTAACATTTGCAATGTACCATTGTATGATTTGAACTGAATTGATTTAATAAATACTATTACAAAACAAAAAAATATACTCTGACGTAAATCATGGCCTGGAAACCAATGGCGATTGAGCAGTCTTTTGCCCATCAAGTTCATCAACATCGGAAACTTCTATTCAGCAACAACCTCAATGGTTTTGATGATTCAGCTCAGGCCTCAGCACGGCATACATTTTATAAAAGATGAACACTACTGTTAATTTACTTGAATAATACGTATTTCATTGCAAAACAAGTTACAGACTTGCTCGCGATCGACTACGGTACGACCAGCGACCACAACATACAAAGCTAGCATGCAAGCCTCGTTGGTTCGTAAGAAAAAAACCAAGTCAGAGATACGACAGCTTCCGTATTTTTGATGGGGCGTAAATTTGTTGAAATATACACATACATAGACCTAGATCTAATTAAAAATACAGAATCATTTTCAATCGAGCAACTTACATCAATCTTGAAAAGAATTTCCTGCGATCGACTTCGTCGAAATCGCCCCACGTCGAGAACTTCCTGTGCAGATCTATTATATGAACGTATAAGACAAAGATGATAGAGCGCCGCGAAGCGGCGCAAGATGGTTCACTCTCCGAAAAACGTGATGTACGCAATGGAGCGTGGCCAGCCGCCATTTTGGTGTGCAAAGCGAGCCCTGAACCCGGAAATGGTGTACGAGCGTAATTGCCCTTCCTGTGCATTCTGCGTGCAAATCATGGCAACAAAGTCCCGTTCGTTCGCTCATGAACATCATGATAGATTCCTGCTACAGGGAAATGATTTTTGTTGTCTCACACTACACTTTCTTGATATATTTTATATGTGTATTTCCCCGTGTATTTTATTGTCATGTTCAATTCATACTATTTGTTTGCAACTTTGCAACTGTGATACAAGCAGTGGCGGCACCAAGGGGGGGGGGGCATGGGGGGGGGCATTTGCCCCCCCCCCCACTCAGAA
The DNA here is from genome assembly GCA_029962745.1 of Echinometra lucunter. NCBI lineage: Eukaryota > Metazoa > Echinodermata > Echinoidea > Camarodonta > Echinometridae > Echinometra > Echinometra lucunter. The sequence goes on along the minus strand of JAPZVO010000098.1, from coordinate 54,789 downwards.
GCTTTGCCCCCCCCCCAGTTGCCCCCCAGAAATTTTGAGGACTGAAAAGAAAAATTATACTGTAATTTGTAAATAAGTAGATGTTGTCATAAACATCATATTCAAGCTGTGAAGTGCTCTAAAATACCATTTTCCACTCTTCAAAACTTCGATTGAAAAAAAAAAAGTGGCTATTTTTGGCTCGCTCGCTTCGCTCGCTTGTCTTATTTTTAAATTTCTTTCCTAAAATGCGATTAAAAACAAGAAAAGTAGCCATTTTGGGCTCGCTCGCTTTGCTCACTCGTCATATTTCAGAATATTTATTCGAAAATGCGATTAAAAACCGAAAAAGCGGATATTTTTAGTTCGCTCGCTCACAAAATTGATATTAAAAGGTGTGTAAGAGGACGCAAAAAAAAATTGACTGCCCGGCCCTGCCCCCCCCCCCCACCATTTTCTTTTGCCCTTCATTTGCCCCCCCCCCCCCCCCCCACTTTAACAATCCTGGTGCCGCCACTGGATACAAGGTAAAATGTACAATTATTAACTGGTTACACTCAAGAAAGATTATTGATTGCAACACTAGTCCACTAAATGCACTTTTTGTATGAACTTGGGATCCGGAGTAACATACTGTGAACTTACTTTTTTTTCTATAGTTTTTTTTTTCCGGCATTCACTGTATTCAGCATAATGTTTGACAGACTAATGATTGAGTTCAAATTTTCATATTAAAACTTACTCCTACTTGCCTTTAAAATGTGACTCCAGATGTTTTTTAATATTGAAGTAAGCTTGTGTGATGTCACAAATGTAGATATCCCTATTGCAATAAGGAGAATGTTGGTTGTTTGATTCTAAATTATCGTCAGTTGAGAAGCAGAAGAGGGCTATGAATTAAAGATGTTGCGTTGAAAATCAGAAGAGTGCAGATGCTATACAGCCTGTAGCGACAGTACCCTTTGACTATCTTTTGTAGTGGTGGAGGTGGTGGTGTGTGTTTGTGTGTGTGTGTGCATGTGTGTGTGTGCATGCACATGTGTGTTTGTGACTGTGCAAGGCCCCGTAGGCAGAGATTTTTTTCCGGGGGGGGGGGAGACCCTCATTTGCTCTTCAAAATATTTCAAAATTTAAAATCTTGAGAAAAAAAGTGGAATTTAAACATTTCTGGGCACCCCCCCCCCCCCCGGCTACGCGGCCATGTGTGTGTGTTATCTTTGTGTGTGGGTGCGGCATACATAAATACCAGTTTGCCCATTTTGACAAGTAAATTGTTTTTAAGTTGTTAAAATTGGCGATTTGAAATAATGTTGATATTGTTCTGTATTTTGCATGGCCATCTTCCCACAGTCGCTTCCTAATTCATTAGTTTTTTTCCACTCCATTATTTTACAAAGCTATTTTCCTCCAATTTTTGCATCTATAGCATACTCCATGCCCGACTCCATGGCGTATGATTCAGAAGCCGCGGAACGTTTTTGAAAGTGGGGGGGGGGGAGGGCGAAAGGGGGGGGGGGGCTTTTGTACAGAGGCAAATGTGTCAACTGAAAAAAAATAGGGTACATCGACATGTACCCTATAATCATTCACGCCAAATGTTTGATTCATACCCTATACTAATTATGTATGCTACCCTCCCCCAGTGAACAAACAACGCGAATATATCGTATTAAACCTCCAACCCACAATGTATAAATAGCTATGAATTCAAATCTGAATAGACCTACATGTTACACAATTTATCGACCTTTTTCAATGAAAAGCGAAAGTCCCCTTTCCAAATTTCTAATGACTACGAAGCGAAACACCGTGCGGCTCGCGGGCACCGTGAGGGTACGTTGCACACTAAGATGGCGGCCGTTCCGACCCAGTGCGTACTTCACAGATTTGAACGTACTTTTCGGAGAGTGAACCATCTTGCGCCGCTTCGCGGCGCTCTATCATCTTTGGTACAGGGGGCTGAAACTCCGCTTCTGCATCCGTCCAGCCATGGAGGGGGGGTACGGAGGGTCAAATTGATCCCGCTTTTTATGTACAAAATTTTATAAACCTATGGCGCAGACCATTTTTCCGAGTATCAGCGAAAATCAGGCTTGTTTTGGCTTGCGCGCAGCGCGTATCACATTTTCATGAATATTTATGAATATGTATTAGATTTTTGTGACTTATTAACATAATAACGTATGCGCACTGAATTATTCATTCATTCATTTACCGTACCGTCGCCCAGACTCGTGAGAATTTCCCTAATTTCCTCTCTCATATCAATCATTTTACCCCAATAGCTTACACCCACTTCTATTTATCTGATGCCGATGCTGTCAGTAAGACATGCATTTCTGATTTTGACTTTATTTTGTGTTGATCACTTGCAGACTAAATTCAACAAAAGCTGTGTTTACAATATTATTATTTGAGGAATCCACACTCTACAAGCATTGCTTTTTTTAATAGTGGATCACCTCCATTTCCATAACATAAGAGCTTATAGGCTACTGTATTATTCTTTTGTAGATTAACTTTCTTTCATATTTCAAATTATGTAAACGTATCCTGTAAACAGTAACATGCATGTCTCCTGGCCCCCTCCACCAAACAGATAAATTCCTCTCACGTATGGCTGCTGCAATCATGGGCATCAATGTGGGGAGGGGGGGGGGGGGAAGGGGCATGGTGCGGTATGCGTCCCTAATATTTTAAGAGTGGGTTGACACAATAGGGTATGTCCCCCACATTCTGGAACAAAGCACACCTAGTCAAACCAAATTTCTAGCGTAAGCCCCCCCCCCCACCCCCTATACTTAAAGCTGTGAGCTCTTTCTCTTCTCAGCAAAGTTTAACGTTAATTTTTGCTCGTTGACATTTTGGGGAGGGGATCATCATAGACATATAATAAATGTATCCCCCTAAAGAATTTGATCCAAGGATTTTTTTTATCATTTCTGCAAACCCATTAAGGGTGTATGCCCCCAAAGAAAAAATGCTGAGGAGCATTGTTTTTACTCGCTAGTCAGTGAATTTTAGGACAGTACCCCCCCCCCCCCGCCCGTCCTGCAATCATACCTCAATTACAAAGTAACTTCATGATTTTGTGCCTGCATTATCGTCAACAATGCTTTTTTTTTCTTTCTTTTGCTAGTCCCTGAATTTTTGGACAGCCCCTTCCCCCCCCCCCCACCATATGGCTACAATCACACCTCTGTCACAAAACAACTTCATATGATCTTATGCCTGCATCATGCATCATCTTCAACCTCATCATCATCGTCTTTTCTTCTTTCTTTTGCTAGTCAGTGAATTTTTTAACAGAGCCCCCCCCCCCCCCCCCATCACACCTCAATTACAAAGCAACTTCATATGATCTTTGGCCGGAATCATCATCCTCAACCTCATCATCATCATCATCATCATCATCATCATGATCATGATCAACACTATCTTTCTTTTGCTATTCAGTGATTTTTCGGACAGTGCCCCCCCCCCCCTCCATATGGCTGCAATCAACCTCAATTACAAAGCAACTTCATATGATCTTGTGCCATCATCATCCTCATCATCATCAACAACACTGACAAAAGCAACATCAACATCAGATTTCACTCAAGGTTAAGAGAAATTGAAAGACAATAAGAATATAGAGAGAAGAAAATTATTTTATTAGCAAAAAAGTGTAACTCTAATTTCAATGCAGTAAGAGATCAGCAAACATTTCTGGAGGCAGAAAGCTCTTGTGAGAATACTTATAATAGGCCTACTATTTAAACATTCTTGCAGTGTGAATCCATATAGCCTATCGATGTAATTACATAATAATAACAACAATGATAATGATAATAATAAAAATGTAAAAAAGAATAATGATAAGTTTGACAAATTTCTGAAACAATTCAGCCAAAAACTTAGATATTGGTTCATATGGTTCCCCACCTACCAGCATAGGTAGTTTTGTAAATTCAGGTAACAGCGTGAAGCAACCCATCCCTAATAATTGACTAGACTTGCTCCAGAACTACCCTCCAAACAATCACCCCCCCCCCCCCCCCCCTCAGTGTCTACCCCTGGACAATCAACCCAAGCCAATTACAATGCCCATCCCATCCCCTAACTTGGAAATGTTACTTACTGTAATTGACCTCAGGATTATTTCTTGGGGGGGGGGGGGGGGACAGTACACTGGAGGTAATTACCCGAGGAATAATAGTCCTAGAACTGTTGATTTTGAAGGCACAACTTCTATATACAATTTTTGTGTTCCCTGATTTTTTATTTCTTTTTAATAGTTGTTAAAATGGTTTTGGTCCATGTTTCAATTGAATTCACAGATTTATACATTTTATTAGCCTGTCATGAAATCAGGCTCAAATTTTAATCTAGGTATACATCTTAGGCAAAATGCAAATGAAGTTTCAAAATAAGGGCTTGGGGAAGGGTGCAATTCCTTAGTCTTCAAGCAGCTGGATACTCTACAAGCCTTGTACTTGAACTTCTTAGACAACCTGCAAGTAGAAAACAAAAGAAAAGAGAAAAATTTGTAAACATGCTGCAGAGTCGAGAGAGAGAGAGAGAGAGAGAGAGAGAGAAAGAAAGAAAGGCTCCTCTCTAAGTACATGATAAATGACGTGATGAACCTGCCTGAAACTTTATTCTAAGTAGTTCAGTACATTATACTAGGAGATCTGCACATAAGACTGCAAGCTTCAGTCTGTGATAATAAAGATATTGGTTGTTGTTATTGGGCTAAGACTCGTTAGTCTTTACTTTGTATGGCTACTCTGTAGTAAAATACGTTGGGTTTTTTTTAAAAAAACATCCACGGCACATGGATATTTCTGTCTAGAATTTAGCTTAAATAACGTACTACATAAATGAAAAACTTTAAAAATCTACACTTTTCAAAGCTACAAATCATAATGGGCTTACTTCATACCTTGCCAGTAGTAGATTTTTCTAGATCAAGTGGAGTTGACTTGATAACCAAATCTGCCTGTATTGTACCATCTGAAGACTACATCAGGTTCAGGTCCCCTTTAAAAATTAAAAAGAGAAAGAGGTTTATATCATGATTATTTTAAAAGCATTGTGGTGATAACAGGTCTATGAATGATGTCTAGCCCATACATAGCCAGGCTTGGTCTAACTGTGCCAGGCCTAGGTCTACCGTCTACTACTACCTACTCCGATGATGGGTGATTTTCATGACAAAGAAAACATCAAGTTCAACTAGTCAAAGGAATTTAGGTCCAATATAGGAGTATCATGAATTCAAACCACGGTATAGCTTAACATGAACAATCATGGTTAAAGTTTTACTTAGAGTCTAGAGTTAGTCCGGATCAATGTTCCCAGCAAGGCCCGGCCCCAGGCGCACAGGGACACTCACTCCAGCCGGCCAGCAACGGCTTAATCAGAATTAACATTACGCTTGGGAATATCGTAGCCGTCCGTCTTGCAGTGCACTCAGCCTCGACTCCAGTTTAACAGGTCAACATCTACCGCTGATTATCGCTGATTTAGCTAGCTTCAGTACTTTATCCACCGGAGAAAATTCTACAAACAGTTCTCTACGGAAAAAGTTTAATATCTTTGAAAAATATCGCCATTACATTATTTTTCTCTCATGATTTAGAGTTCAATTGTATACAAGAATAGTTTCCTAATTTTGGGCTTTGGAGGTGATGTCCCATGCACTTTGTACAGGTAGCCTACGCACTGCTTGACGGACGATTAACAACTACGATGAAGACTGGTTAACAAAATGTCGCTTTACTTACTTTTCAGGTCATCTTATAATCTCATTCCATTCTGAATGCTCCTTTTAAGAATTTCTGCTTCCTTGGGGTTTACTCTGAATTCTTTTCACAACATGCAGATTTCCTGAAACAAATTTCTTGAGCGGTTTGTGCTGAAATGGTCAAAAAGTTGCACTCCTCTGCCAGCCGCCATTTATCCGAATTGCTGCCTCAAATCGTAGGGAATTGTGGGAAGGCAAAAATGTTTTATGTATGAGCTTATGCATTAAACATGAAGGCAATTACCCAATCATCGAACGGTATTTGAGAGTTTTATCTCATGAATAATAATTGACCCTCCGAAGTCGTCTTCAATTTTGCCGCGGCCGCCATTTTGGCCCAATGCAAAAGCCTATGGTATGTCAAAGGTCAATTTTAGTTGCCTCTCTAGCCTTCCTTCGGAAGGCATACTGTGTATGCATCGTATCTCTGTGCTTTGGTACAAGGGGGTGAAACTCCGCTTCTGCATCCGTCCAGCCATGGAGGAGGGGGGGGGGGGGGGGGTATGGAGGGATCAAATTGATCCCGCGTTTTATGTACAAAATTTTATAAACCTATGGCGCAGACCATTTTTCCGAGTATCAGCGTAAATCAGGCTTGTTTGGGCTTGCACGCAGCGCGTATCACATTTTCATGAATATTTATGAATATGTATTAGATTTTTGTGACTTATGAACATAATAACGCATGCGCACTGAATTATTCATTCATTTACCGTACCGTCGCCCAGACTCGTGAGAATTTCCCTAATTTCCTCTCATATCAATCATTTTACCCCAGTAGCTTACACCCACTTCTATTTATCTGATGCCGATGCTGTCAGTAAGACTTGCATTTCTGATTTTGACTTTATTTTGTGTTGATCACTTGCAGACTAAATTCAACAAAAGCTGTGTTTACAATATTATTATTTGAGGAATCCACACACTACAAGCATTGCTTTTTTTAATAGTGGATCACTTTCATTTCCATAACATAAGATCTTATAGGCTACTGTATTGTTCTTTTGTAGATTAACTTTGTTTCATATTTCAAATTATGTAAACGTATCCTTTAAACAGTAACATGCATGTCTCCTGGCCCCCTCCACCAAACAGATAAATTCCTCTCACATATGGCTGCTGCAATCATGGGCATCGATGTGGGGAGGGGGGGGGGGGAGGGGCATGGCGGTATGCGTCCCTAATATTTTAAGAGTGGGTTGACACAATAGGGTATGTCCCCCACATTCTGGAACAAAGCACACCTAGTCAAACCAAATTTCTAGCGTAAGCCCCCCCCCCCCCACCCCCTATACTTAAAGCTGTGAGCTCTTTCTCTTCTCAGCAAAGTTTAACGTTAATTTTCGCTCGTTGACATTTTGGGGAGGGGATCATCATAGACATATAATAAATGTATCCCCCTAAAGAATTTGATCCAAGGATTTTTTTTATCATTTCTGCAAACCCACTAAGGTGTATGCCCCCAAAGAAAAAATTATGAGGAGCATTTTTTTTACTCGCTAGTCAGTGAATTTTAGGACAGTACCCCCCCCCCCCCCCCCGTCCTGTACGCACTGCAATCATACCTCAATTACAAAGTAACTTCATGATTCTGTGCCTGCATTATCGTCAACAATGCTTTTTTTTTCTTCTTTCTTTTGCTAGTCCCTGAATTTTTGGACAGCTCCTTCCCCCCCCCCCCACCATATGGCTACAATCACACCTCTGTCACAAAACAACTTCATATGATCTTATGCCTGCATCATGCATCATCTTCAACCTCATCATCACGTCTTTTCTTCTTTCTTTTGCTAGTCAGTGAATTTTTGAACAGAGCCCCCCCCCCCCCCCCCATCACACCTCAATTACAAAGCAACTTCATATGATCTTTGGCCGGAATCATCATCCTCAACCTCGTCATCATCATCATCATCATCATCAACACTATCTTTCTTTCGCTATTCAGTGATTTTTCGGACAGTGCCCCCCCCCCCTCCATATGGCTGCAATCAACCTCAATTACAAAGCAACTTCATATGATCTTGTGCCAGCATCATCATCCTCATCATCATCAACAACACTGACAAAAGCAACATCAGCATCAGATTTCACTCAAGATTAAGAGAAATTGAAAGACAATAAGAATATAGAGAGAAAGAAAATTATTTTATTAGCAAAAAAGTGTAACTCTAATTTCAATGCAGCAAGAGATCAGCAAACATTTCTGGAGGCAGAAAGCTCTTGTGGGAATACTTATAGTAGGCCTACTATTTAAACATTCTTGCAGTGTGAATCCATATAGCCTATCAATGTAATTACATAATAATAACAACAATGATAATGATAATAATAATAAAAATGTAAAAAAGAATAATGATAAGTTTGACAAATTTCTGAAACAATTCAGCCAAAAACTTAGATATTGGTTCATATGGTTCCCCACCTACCTGCATAGGTAGTTTTGTAAATTCAGGTAACAGCGTGAAGCAACCCATCCCTAATAATTGAATAGACTTGCTTCAGAACTACCCTCCAAACAATCACCCCCCCCCCCCTTCTCAGTGTCTACCCCTGGACAATCAACCCAAGCCAATTACAATGCCCATCCCATCCTCTAACTTGGAAATGTTACTTACTGTAATTGAACTCAGGATTATTTCTTAGGGGGGGGGGGGGCGACAGTACACTGGAGGTAATTACCCGAGGAATAATAGTCCTAGAACTGTTGATTTTGAAGGCACAACTTCTATATACAATTTTTGTGTTCCCTGATTTTTTTTATTTCTTTTTAATAGTTGTTAAAATGGTTTTGGTCCATGTTTCAATTAAATTCACAGATTTATACATTTTATTAGCCTGTCATGAAATGAGGCTCAAATTTTAATCTAGGTATACATCTTTAGGCAAAATGCAAATGAAGTTTCAAAATAAGGGCTTGGGGAAGGGTGCAATTCCTTAGTCTTCAAGCAGCTGGATACTCTACAAGCTTTGTACTTGAACTTCTTAGACAACCTGCAAGTAGAAAACAAAAGAAAAGAGAAAAATTTGTAAACATGCTGCAGAGTCGAGAGAGAGAGAGATAGAGAGAGAGAAAGAAAGAAAGGCTCCTCTCTAAGTACATGATAAATGACGTGATGAACCTGCCTGAAACTTTATTCTAAGTAGTTCAGTACATTATACTAGGAGGCCTGCACATAAGACTGCAAGCTTCAGTCTGTGATAATAAAGATATTGGTTGTTGTTATTAGGCTAAGACTGTTAGTCTTTACTTTGTATGGCTACTCTGTAGTAAAATACGTTGGGTTTTTGTTTGTTTTTTTTCAATATCCACGGCACATGGATATTTCTGTCTAGAATTGAGCTTAAATAACGTACTACATAAATGAAAAACTTTAAAAATCTACACTTTTCAAAGCTACAAATCATAATGGGCTTACTTCATACCTTGCCAGTAGTAGATTTTTCTAGATCAAGTGGAGTTGACTTGTCTTGATAACCAAATCTGCCTGTATTGTGCCATCTGAAGACTACATCAGGTTCAGGTCCCCTTTAAAAATTAAAAAGAGAAAGATGTTTATATCATGATTATTTTAAAAGCATTGTGGTGATAACAGGTCTATGAATGATGTCTAAAAGTTAGCCCATACATAGCCAGGCTTGGTCTAACTGTGCCAGGCCTAGGTCTACCATCTACTAGACCTAGTCCGATGATGGGTGATTTTCATGACAAAGAAAACATCAAGTTCAACTAGTCAAAGGAAGGTCCAATATAGGAGTATCATGAATTCAAACCAGGGTATAGCTTAACATGAACAATCATGGCTAAAGTTTTACTTAGAGTCTAGAGTTAGTCCGGATCAATGTTCCCAGCAAGGCCCGGCCCCAGGGGCAGGGACACTCACTCCATGATCCAGCCAGCCAGTAACGGCTTAATCAGAATTAACATTACGCTTGGGAATATCGTAGCCGTCCGTCTTGCAGTGCACTCAGCCTCGACTCCAGTTTCTAACATGTCAACATCTACCGCTGATTATCGCTGATTTAGCTAGCTTCAGTACTTTATCCACCGGAGAAAATTCTACAAACAGTTCTCTACGGAAAAAGTTTAATCTCTTTGAAAAATATCGCCATTACATTATTTTTCTCTCATGATTTATAGTTCAATTGTATACAAGAATAGTTTCCTAATTTTGGGCTTTGGAGGTGTCCCATGCACTTTGTACAGGTAGCCTACGCACTGCTTGACGGACAATTAACAACTACGATGAAGACTGGTTAACAAAATGTCGCTTTACTTACTTTTCAGGTCATCTTATAATCTCATTCCATTCTGAATGCTCTTTTTAAGAATTTCTGCTTCCTTGGGGTTTACTCTGAATTCTTTTCACAACACGCAGATTTCCTGAAACAAATTTCTTGAGCGGTTTGTGCTGAAATGGTCAAAAAGTTGCACTCCTCTGCCAGCCGCCATTTATCCGAATTGCTGCCTCAAATCGTAGGGAATTGTGGGAAGGCAAAAATGTTTTATGTATGAGCTTATGCATTAAACATGAAGGCAATTACCCAATCATCGAACGGTATTTGAGAGTTTTTATCTCATGAATAATAATTGACCCTCCGAAGTCGTCTTCAATTTTGCCGCGGCCGCCATTTTGGCCCAATGCAAAAGCCTATGGTATGTCAAAGGTCAAATTTTAGTTGCCTCTCTAGCCTTCCTTCGGAAGGCATACTGTGTATGCATCGTATCTCTGTGCCGTTATAAGCCTATGGTTATAAGTTATAAGCGTACGGCCGTACACCTATGAAATATAAATCTATAATCATAAATATCTTGATAAGTAGATGCGCGATTGGCCTTTAAAATCATGTCGATTCCTGTATGACCATAATGTTTGAAATTATGATGGCTGCATTAGCCAAGTCATCACTTTTTTTTTTGGAAAGGAGACAAAGTTAAGCAATCCCTTTAATATAGGAGGTCACAAAGATATAAAGTGCACAGACATGTACAAAAGTACACCATTGCCTGGGCAAGATGGCATGAATTTGATAAGATATGTCACCATATTGGGAGGCATACACTTTATTTTAATAATTATGACAAAATTATGACATGATAAAGAGCATATTAGAAAAAAATCGAAGAAAGTAAAGTGAAACTGAAGCAACTATACATCAAAAATGAAGTCGAATAAAAAATGTATCCTGTATCCTTCAGAACCTTAGACCTTCTTACTTCAAGACCCCTGACAACCTAGTTCCAGAACATTTTATCTACTGGATGAAACCTTGTATACTCCTCCATTTCTTTGACTTGCTTATTAGAGATCACCTTTGGGTACGTTGTCAAGGAGTTTTCTATGTTGCTGTACAGCACACCAAGTGCTCTAGTAGTATCCTAGTCTAGATTTTCCCTTGTAGTGCCTACAGGAGACACCAGTAAACTGCTGGTGATACCTGCTGGCAGTGCCTGCTTGCGGGGAGCAGCGCGCACTTTTCCCAGAAGCTGTCATGGTTTTTCTGGATCCTTACGTGGTTTTTTTTTTTTCTCATCATTCCTAGGAATGTTTGCTTATGGACATTCTCAGCTGTGATGATTTCCAAAATGGCTTCTTTGGACATTAATCATTCGATTTTGCATTTAACAAAAGGAGTGTGAGTTCCCTGCCAAAAGACCCTTGTCAATTGGTCATAGCAATCTAAATCTTCATTAATACGAGTTCGACTGTGTTAAACTTGTAACTTCTCATTTTGTAAAGGTTGAATGAATCAAGTCAAAATATAAAACATTTTCTCTTTGTTCATATTCTCATCCTTAGGAAAAATGGATCCTGACACAGATGTCCTTGTCAAGTGGACAAGGACAGGGAAAACAAACTGTGTGCGAGTGGGTGATCTGATTTGCCCTCCCAGCCCCCTCAAAGTTTCCTCAACCGTCACAATGCTTTACAAGGGAGAAGGGTGGGGGACTGTAACAGCAGTAGAAGAGATGGATGAGGTATCATCTTCCTCTTCTGATGATGACATTCCATTGGCACAACTAAAGGAGGCAGAGATTGATGATGACAACATTCCTCTCGCACAGGTTAAAAGGAGGAATTCTGGTATGATTTTTTTTTTTTTTTTTTGCTTTTCATTTTGAAACAATGTATTTCTTGCATTTTTATTTGTTTCTCTGGCCACAGTTTCAACAACAGCAACAACATAAGGGGAGGGGTTCCTTTTAATGTCATCTTCAAAGGATTTTTTCCCGCTACGTGAACCTTCTTATTTATTTGTTGTGATTGCTGGCAAAGTAATAGGATACTTGTGTTAGGCCCTTCCACATCCTTTCAATTTAGGTATAAGTATACCAATAACAAAATTGAATTTTAGAATAAGAATAGAACTTTTATTTTGGCACTTTGCATGCAATAGAGTAATTATGAATACTCAAAGATCAGACATAATATCAGGAACAATAATATAAAAGGGGAGAATGCCATGTAAACAATGTTGCCATCAATGCATAATAGGCAGTATTGTCACCTGTACTGTTTGAGTCAGAAAGGGGATGAAGAAGATTTCTTACTGATTCGGATGCAAATATTAGCATAGTTTGAACTGAATTTTCAAACGTCAATCTATTATTTGAACTTTTAATGTAAAAAACAAGGAAAATACTTTTTGGATTGTAAAACAATGGAATGGCTGTGTTATTTTAAATAAAATCAATATCTTACAATTTAAAATACCCAATTTAGATGTCAGGAGACTCGTCGAAGAAAAGGAGGAACTCAGGAAGTCGCTTCCGTGCCATATATCCCTCTGCACACACTATCTCTGTATGGAAGGAGTGTTTGCTGCATGTACTCGGTGCTGGTCTTTGCTCTGCTTTGATCACTTCAAGAACGACATATACGCCAATCATGTAGAGAAAGTAAGAATATCCTCACATTTTAATCAGTACAATTTCATTTACTTATTATTTTTTTGTGGGGGTTGATTTATAATGGTGTGTAACTATTTTCATTTTAAAATTTAAAGAGAGATTCATTCAGATGTAGAGTGCACATAACATTATTCAATAAACCTGTACTGACCAAGATTTCTTTTAAAAATTGTAAAGGCAGAAAACATTGTAAATGATGCAAAGGAATGTAACGGTAATCAAATGGTGCGCAGATATAATACTCTCTTCACCATATTAACATGTTAAAGAAATATTTTTTATTATTTCTATTATAACTTTTATTGTTATAGTAGATTGTTAGATGATGATATGTTAATGATATATGTATTTTAAAGTATAATTTAAGATTTTTCTTTGGTTAACTAATGAAGTGATTATATTCTTTTCCCCCTCCAACAGTTTTCCATTTCAGCAGACTGGATACTGGAACAATGTGATCCTTCAGTCTTTGATGATTACAGCAACGAAGAAAAAGAGGTATACATATATTTCATTTGAAAATGGATACCAAATTGGCAGTGCTTTTTGTTATTTTTTAAAAAGTTTCATTATTCATGTACCTGGCAGAGTGGCAGGTATGAAATGTAGTTTCATTCTTTGATTGATTGATTGATTTATTTATTTATTCCCTACTCATGGGTTGGATAGCCTCTGTAAGCTTGTGTTTTCCAAAGGGGTTCAAGGGGTTCAATGGGTTCAATATCTGTTTTTCAAAAGGGTCTTCAAGTCTTCGTGAAGTAAGGTTCATAATTTATAAAATTCTACTTCTCACCTACACTGTCCAGTCTGTCCTCATGTGCCTTCATGCAGACTATGGACTTACTTATTGCAAGGAATACAATTAACCTGTTTTTGTCAACAGATTCATGAGATGCCGAGTTGGCAGGGCACAACTACCAATGGTACACAGAGTGAACATAGTGAAGGAAGAACAGACCAGATTCTTGAGGAACAGGTTGGTACATATCTTTACTCAAAATGTAATTCATATTAAATAAATAAAACATGTATGGGTGTAATAGTGTTAATAAGATGCACTTGGAATTGATGGCAAAGTGGTAAAAGAAAACTTAAATTTTGTTATGTGTTAGTCAACAGATTCATGAGATGCCGACATTGCAGGACACATCTACTCAGACTGATCCTGCTGATGATACCCACTTATCTTCGCATTGTGCAAAAACGGAGACCTCCTTACCAACTGCACCTGGAAACCTTGAAGCAGCAGGATGCAAAACAGCTCCAAAAGAGATATTTTTAAAATTACAAAATAATTATTCGGCATGTTAATTGTATACACTTACATATTTACTTTCACTATTTTACAGTTATGCATCATGAGCTATGCTTTTTCTTTATTTGAATTTAATCATATTCCTCGAACATAAGCCAGGACTGATATGTAATCATGATTAAAGGACATATATCTGTCGTAAATATTATTACCACTAATTGAATAAATTAATGGATACCAGGAGTACTTATAAGAAAGTAACATTGTGCAAGTGTTATTGATGCTTTATCTTTTGTTCCCTTTTCTCTTAACATTTTTGTTTTCAGAAACAAAAAGAGAAAGAGATCTGGCGATTCTCAACAGTGGAAGAAGAATATCCGTAAAAGAAACAAAGACGAAGGTAAAGAATACATCAGTGCTACTGGGAAAAGGTTTCCTGCAAAGGTGATGCGGTCATCATGTTCAGAAAGTTGCTGGTTGAAGTGCAGTGAAAACTTCAGCAAAGAAATGAGGGAGCAGATATTTCTAGACTACTGGAGCTCTGGAGATGCTGTTCGTCAGCGGGATTTTATCCGACGTAACGTCACTGTTAAGGAAACTTCTGCTACAAAGTCAAAGGACCCTTCATCTAAGACAAGGCCGAGAAAAGTCTACTCTTTCAAGGCCTCCGGCTCCCGCAAACCTGTATGTAGAAGTTTTTTCTAAATGCCCTAGGTGTTGGAGAAAAGTTAGTTAGATATACAGTCGAAAAAAATAAGAGCGACTTCATAGCACCCGATCAACGGGGAAAGCATGAACCTCATAACAAATCGACTGTAGAAGACATGGCAAGAATTCGTCAACACATCGAGAGTTTTCCAGCTGTTGAATCCCTACTGCCGCAAGGAGAGCAGTAGAAAATACCTGCCAGCAGATCTGAACATTGCAACCCTTGATAGGTTGTATACCGAGAAGTGTGAAGAAGAAAATGTAAAGCCCAAGTCCCAAGCCCTGTATCGCAAAGTGTTTTGTGAAAATTACAATCTGTCCTTCCACAAACCTAAGAAGGATCAGTGTAATAAATGTTCAGCTTTTTTCCATCTGCCTTAAGATAAGAAGGAAGAGGCTGCAGAGGAGCATAATTTACATCTGGAGAGAAAGGAGAGGGCTCGGCTAGAGAAGAAGGCTGACAAAGAACGCAGTGAAAGGGACCCGTCTTTTCAGACGTTTACGTTTGATCTCCAACAAACCTTGCCGACTCCATCATCTAATGCAAGTCTGTTCTACTACAAAAGAAAGTTGAGTAGCTACAACCTCACTATCTATGAGCAAAATACAAAGGCAGGAACTTGTTGACGAGGTGGAACGTCTAGCGGAACCTGATTTTCGGGAGACAGAAGTGATGATTGAGCAAGCATCGGCCGCTCTCTTTAATACAGTGAGTAGTTTCACATTTGGAGTTTGTGTAAATAAGAACTGCCGGCATCAGCTAATATCAAGCTCATTGCTTTTCCAAAGTTAAGAGCAAGGTTAAGGGCACAGCACTGTCAATCCCCTTTTCCCACATAAGCATCCGAGCTACCACTAATATCGAACATGAAATTAATCTCTCTCTCTCTAATCCCTAGGTTCTAGCCCCAATGACAACTCTTTTATTTCAAATTTAGCACCGATAGTCAGAGCTAGCAGATGACCGCTGACAGCAGACTCAGAGCCAATTCTAACAACTGGAGTTTGTCGCAATTTTCAAGGTTGACTTAACACCAGATCTGTTTCGCGTTCCGTGGTATATTGAAATCTTGCATGAACGTAATACACTGGGTAAATCAGTCTTTACACTAATATACATTCATTGTTATTTGTATACGATTTTAAAGCAATTTATAGGCTATATATTTGTAATTGGGATGAATTTCACACAAAATTAGATAATTCGATGATTGACTTAAGAGTAAGTTTAATTGGAATCCTATTTGTAAATGAACTAAACTTCGGAATAAAATATGCCATTTTTATAACTTGTCATGAAAATGAATTGATTGAAATAAACGATTTGAGCATTGAATAATTCATTCCCTCTGATATATTAAACGCGATGTTCAGCTTTCATAATTATAAAGCTTGATGTCATGTTAATGAATTATGACAGTATTTACATTGGTTTATCATGTTTAAATGTGTTTAAATTGAATTGAATTGAATTTATTAAACTTGTTGAAAACTACATGCATCTCTTTCTTTCTCTTTTATGCATATGTTTGTCCATGGAAACTTCCTAATCTTGTGATATCAGTAACAAATGAAAATATGACTTGTGCCCTTGTCAACTGCAGGCACCTGGGGATGTCAAGTGCAGTCTGTTTTCTATAACGACCATGATATTTTGATATATGCATTTGTTAGACTTTCACTTCAAAATTTCAACCTGTTTTAAAGTTATTTATATATGTTGCTACCATAATAAATATATAACAAAAAATGCCAACCATTCAAGTGGAATTTCAGCCCTGTGTGCCTGTAGTTTACACATAGATGGGTCCATAAAAAATCAAACCTTGTCTTCGTTACCATTATTATTATTATTATTATTACCACTGCTTTTATTATCCTTGTAATCACCATCATTATATCATTATTGCTATTGTTCAGTTTTATTATTGTTAGTAGTAGTAGCATAAAAATGTTTACCTCAAACAACATTTTTTTCCCATTGGCAAGAGAAAGGAAGGAAACAGGAGTATATGAGAGTCCTAAATGTGAAAGAAAAAGACAGCAAATGTGGGAAGAGTAGATTTTAGTTCTGGAGGTGAATGAGAAAGGAATGATAAGAGAATAGGAGAATGTACGCATAATATATAGGACTGAAAGAGCGCAAGTGAAGAACTGAATCGAAAGAGGAAAATGGGCATGAACCCCCTCCCCTACATACACTCACACAAAAGCTCACACACCATACAAAATTCATTCTGGTTGTTTCATTACACTCGAGGTGCCCTCATTAAATATCCAAATAAAACTTCTTTTTTTTTTAAATTTAAAGTGAATTGATCGATATCAAAGAACAGAAATCATGCAATATTTGCATATGAATGACAGTGGAATTTTTTTGTTCTTCATGAAAAAAAAGGTTCCCCGCTCGGGATAAGAGGAGTATTCTCATCAGCTATAATA
The DNA here is from genome assembly GCA_029962745.1 of Echinometra lucunter. Classification (NCBI taxonomy): domain Eukaryota; kingdom Metazoa; phylum Echinodermata; class Echinoidea; order Camarodonta; family Echinometridae; genus Echinometra; species Echinometra lucunter. The sequence goes on along the minus strand of JAPZVO010000098.1, from coordinate 37,704 downwards.
CATAAAGCATTACAAATGACCTTTTGGCATAATATATTCATCGCGCCTGCTACATATTTCTTTATGCCAAAAGGTCACTATCGTGCGTGCACTGTGTTATGACCCTTTCGGCAAAGAGACATGCCAGTTATGCCTCATGCCAAAAAGGCACTACCGTGCAGATGCTTGTGTTACGGCCCTTTTGGCAGAAATACGCGTCATTTTAACGATGTGCCCAAAAGCCTTGAACACGTTTTTTGCATATAAAACTAAATATTCTGAACAGTCTTCAAAATATTTGATATACATTGTGTAAAACATAGTGATTAATCTTATATATGTCGAGATTGAATTCAGAAACGAAGAAACGGGCACAAACTTTACAATAAAAGAAAGGGAAAAACTTTAAAGGCCTTTATCTCAGAATGCCAAAAAACGGCTAAGGCCCTTTTGGCATAAGGCCGACGATAACATCTTCGCACCCTTTTTCAGAACTTTAGCTGGAATCAAGTCTAAAGCCTAGGTCACAAATCCACCGGACCCCGTATGATTTTCCCTACCCGGCGGCTTGCCTTGGATTTTAGAAACCGTACGGGTCTCTTTACGATTTTTATTTTTACGGCATGTGTGGTCACATATTCTATGGCGCCCAGGCGATGCCTGATGAAAATTGGTGGAGTGTAATCACAAGGCGCCCGTCAATAAACCATAAGGTTGCCGGCCGGGTGCCGTGCGGTAAGCTTCCGGGCTCCGTGCCATGAACAGGTGCTCGGCTGGGGCCCGACCGAGGTCCGTGCGGTGCACTGTTTGCATATATTATATTGCATATTTACGTTTTGTTGTACGAAAAAAGTTTTAACTTTTTAATTCATTTGTACAAGAACAGGCAATAGTAGCTGCATACATGATTTGTCAAAGCGCAACAGTGACATGACAATTTTTCCTTCTTCTGTTCATTCGCCTTTTTTTTTTATTTTTTAAATTGACTAGTCTCTCCTCTCCCTTACCATATTCCTGCTTTTTTTCTCACGTACTGCTACATAGAGTATCTGAACCTTGTCGAAGGAGGGGGGGGGAGGGAGGGAGCAATACGTATGAGCAAATGGTGACATAATTATACAACATTTTCAAGGGGAGGAGGGCCAGGCCCCAGGAAACGATGTTTTTCACAGGGGTACTGAGCCCCTGAGCCACCTGTTAGGTTGCCGCACGGTAAGCAGCATTTCAGTATTCGGGGGAGGGGGGGGGGGGGGGTTAACTGTGCCATTTAAGTTTCCCCCCAATAATTCTGACCTTTAAAATCCTTACTCCGGTTGAATAATGCGGTACTGAGCACTAAAAGCCGGCACTAAAAGGGCAATGTCACTGTATCTAACTATATCAAACGGGTGGATTCGATGTCGCCGCGGGGGGACCGCACGGGCAATTTTTACATCAAACGGACCCCGGACGGCAGGCGCCGGGTGTTGTACATATTGTACAGGACCCTGGAGGGGCCGTATATATAAGGGGGCCGCATGATAGCCATGCGGCACCCTTGAGCACCGCAAGGCGCCCGCCGTTTTTGTTTTATCACGATAATTGGCAGGAAAAAATCGCACGGGAACCCCTAGGGTGCCACCACGGGCCTTCTATGGTCTTTCTACGGTATGAAGGTCAGTTGAAAACGCCGGAAGAATTGGGAGCAGCCAGCTCAGCACCGTACGGCTGGTGAAAAATGTCCCGGTGCCTGTAGGAACCATAAGGGAGCCGGCCGGGCACCGTACGAAATTGGCCAAAATATCTGTTTTTACTCGCCGTACGGGCCCAGGAGTGGATATGTGAAAGCACCTTTGGGGGTACCCAATGCTGAAACAATGTTAGTTCATTTTAAAGAGCATGATTTCATCAGCAGAAAATCATCTGCCTAATTTTTTTTTAAAAGTCGTGTTGCCAAGGAAACCCCCAAATGTGGTAAGATTTCAGGATATTTTTGAACCCCTCAGCTGTGTCCCAGTTTCAACTGGGTACCCACTTTGACGTCAAAATGACGTCAAAGTGGGTACCTTGTCGCGCAATTCTAGCAAAATGCGCGCAAGGTATAATACATATTGTACAGTCTAGCGCGCAGCACAACTTCAATGCACGAAGCTGGGCACCCACTTTTACGTCATACCTCATACTCAATTTTTTTGGTCAACTCTTGACTTTTTATGAGAAAATTAGCCAAAATGCATTGATTTCGATTAAAAATCATCAAATTTTTAATGCTAAATTCTTCTTAGAATTCTATTCTCGATCATATATCCAAAAAAAAAATAATAACCATTGTGTAATAACTTTAACCCAGTGCTCTTTGATACATTGAATTTACGCAACTCATTGAAAAAAATTGTTCACTAACTGGTAATAACTCGAAGCTGTCGAGTGTGATGTCATACGCCATATACGTGAATGGTAGTACTATTAACGGCTCGTGACGTCAGATGTTACCCTCCATGGCAAATTTGCTCATTTGCATGAAGCTGGTGCGAATTGTATTTTATCACATGATGCGCATTGGACCAATCAATTTCAGAGATTCTCATCATGACGGATATAACACCAGAGAGCTTCTATAACCCTAAAAGTGGCCTCCGGCCGCAAGGAATTTCGTGCTAATAAGAACGAAGCCTTTGCGCTGGTCATGTGGGCTACGCGCAGTGGCGGCACCAGGATTGTTAAAGTGGGGGGGGGGGGGCAAATGGAGGGCAAAAGAAAATGGTGGGGGGGCAGTCAATTTTTTTTTTTTGCGTCCTCTTACACACATTTTAATATCAATTTAATATAAAAAATAACCGCTTTTTTGGTTTTTAATCGCATTTTCGAAAAAAATATTCTGAAATATGACGAGCGAGCGAAGTGAGCGAGCCAAAAATGGCTACTTTTCTTGGTTTTAATCGCATTTCAGAAAAGAAATTTAAAAATATGACGAGCGAGCGAAGCGAGCGAGCCAAAAATAACCACTTTTTTGTTTTTAATCGAAGTTTCAAAGCGCGAAAAATGGTATTTTAGAGCACTTCACAGCTTGAATATAATGTTTATGACAACATCTACTTATTTACAAATTACAAAATAATTTTTCTTTTCAGTCCTCAAAATTTCTGGGGGGGCAACTGGGGGGGGGGGCAAAGCTTCTGAGTGGGGGGGCAAATGCCCCCCATGCCCCCCCTTGGTGCCGCCACTGGCTACGCGCACATTGAGTCAGAGTCTCCGGTTTGCTAGGGGGTCTCGGCAGGAGAATCTCCCTCTTAAAAGGTCCTTGGGGTTGGAGTCTCTGCATGTTCTGTTGATGCACCATTACTGGACTATATGAACTCCAAATACTAAATTATCCCTCGTGCAGATCTATTTAAACTGCACTCGGGATAATTTAGTATTTGTCGTGCACATAATCCAGTATAGTGCATGATACACCATGCACTATTTAAATAACAGGTTGCTTTATCCCAAAGTATTTTACAAGAGTGGACCAAACTTACGAAAGCTAGCCTACAAAAATTTAAGGTTGGTAGAAGCTTGAATTACATTATCCCCGACAGATGAGAGTTTTCTGTATTTCAGATGAGCACATTCATTTTCTTGTTTTTCTTGTTTTCTTGTTTCAAGATTTCGATTGGTACACAGGTAGCCTAATTCAAATACTAAAAAAGAGCCATTGCTAAGTATTTCTTTTGCATAATGATAAGCAGCTTGTTATCTGTAATGATTTTCTTCTTTTCGTTCATTACTTTATCCTATTGCGTTTTAATGATCAGAAATACAAAGACAAGGCATTAGCGCTATTGTGTCTCGCCCGCTTGTGAAAATAACTAGAAATATCGCGATCTCCGTTGCCATGCAACAGAATTGTATATGACCTCAAATGACCTTGACCTTACCATGTTACCTCTAATGGCAGCATTATATGCAGGTCCCCCAAGTTCATCTACAACCTAAGTTTAATTGAAAAGTAAGTGACGGTTGCAAAGTTATTTGTCATAAGAGAGTCTTGCAGGTAAACTTTAACATTTGACCTGAAATGACCTTTGACCTTATCACGTGACCTCCGACAGCGCCATTACATGCAGATCTCCTTACTACATCTACAACCCAAGTTTAGTTGAAAGTGAGAGACCGTTGCAAAGTTATCTGTCATAAGAGAGTCTTGCAGGTAAACTTTAATGTTTGACCTCAAATGACCTTTTACTTTACCACGTGAACTCTGAAGGCACCATAACATGAATGTACCCCAAGTGCATCTACTTCTCAAGTTTGGTTGCTATTGCAGCAACATGTTCAGAGTTATGTGTCATAAGTAAGTCTTGCAGGTAAACTTTAACATATGACCTCAAATGACCTTTGACCTTATCACGTGACCTCCGACGACACCATGACATGCAGATCCCCTTAGTTCATCTACAACCCAAGTTTGGTTGAAAAGTGAGAGACAGTTGCAAAGTTATCTGTCATAAGAGAGTCTTGCAGGTAAACTTTAACGTTTGAGCTGAAATGACCTTTGACCTTACCATGTGACCTCCAAAGGCATCATAACATGAATGTACCCCAAGTGCATCTATCACCCAAGTTTGGTTGCCATTGCAGCAACAGTTGCCAAGTTATGCGTCATAAGAGAGTCTTGCAGGTAAACTTTAACATTTGTGACGGACGGACGACGGGCGACGGACGGACGGACGCCATTTGGATCCCTTAGTCTCGCCTTCACCTCTGGTGGGCGAGACAAAACGCAATGATAAAAATATTCATAGCATAAATGTCCATTTTGTACTGTGTATCTGATCCAATGAATATCCTTTATCTTGTTATGTTATGTTGTTTATCTATAGACAAAAATCTATGATTCACGGTTATTTCCAAATGCATGCTTATGGCAATTTAAACGTTTTATTACTTGTTCCACCTATAGTGGCGTAGGGTTTTATGCAGTCTATTGAATAATGAATAATACAGTAGGACTGTTCTGGAAAAAAAAAACAGGTATACAAATTCGATGTAGTTACACAATGGCAGGCAACGAAATTAATTGTTTATAATTGTAAGAACAAAAATTTAATAACTTTTTTTCTTAGGGGGGGGGGAACCGTGCTATGTACTCACATCTAAGTCCTGTTACACCATTACCAGAAGATACTTGTGCATTTTCAGGAACTGTAACACCCCAATTGACTGCACTGATGTGCAGTTGATACATCGTGCATGGCTGAAGACTACTAAACTCAACTGATGAGTATGAAATTTCATCATCCAAGTATTTTTTGGCAGCTGCTGGTCTACTTGTATCTCCATCCTTGTAAATTCTTGTATAGTAGTACCAGAACTCTCCATTCACATTTCTACATGTGAGAGGTTCCCAGGTAAATCCAATGCTGGTTGGAGACGTCCTCTCTGGATTGACCATGATGTTTGTAATATCAGGTGGTACTGATAACAAAAAGAAATGCAAAGGTGTGAAAAAAATCCATTTAAACACTCGTAGAGAGAGAGAGAGAGAGAAAGGGTTTTAAGACATACACACGTAAAAAGACAAAAGGTGAAGTCATAAAACGTTATTTTGACATAGATCTGTGTGTATTTATCATGTATCTTTGTGATATGGGTTATTCCCACAGTAGTAACATTTCAACAGAACTACGTCATTAAATTCATGTTCATTTCAAGTTCAAGTTCATTTTTATGCAAAACCAACATAACATGATTTAATCTTTGACATAAAAAGTAAGTGGTGATAGCACATTAATTAACATATATCAATTTGATTACATCATAAAGTGGGTGGTTTTAAGACCCCTTTAGAAGCTAGGCTTGTGTGCAGGGCCCTAGTCAACAAAATACATGAACAATATGGCAAGGTGAATAAAAACATAACACATATACAAAGGAATGAATACATAAGCTACAAAATATACATGTAAAACACACAGACACTCACGCACACACACCCACCCCATACACACACACACACACACAAACACAGCAAGCACACTGATGAATGGTCCTAAGTCGTCAAAAAGCATTTGAGGATGAGAAATTACTAACATACAAAAGAGAAATTACGTCAGTCTTCCAAGAAGATATGTTTTAAATAACCTTCTAAATCTAGAAAGAGTTGTACTATTGGTTATATCATCAGGCAAAGTATTCAGTTAACATAAATTAGATCTTTGCTGAATTCCAAAATATTATGATACATTGATACACAGATTTATGGTATAATGATTTTCTTTAAAAAGTATTAAGTGGTAATTTCTCCATGACTCACGTCCTGCTTGGGTATCGGCATAGCTAATAATTGGTTCACTCTGCCCGGCTCCATTTACAGCTACAACCGAGATCTTGTAGCTTGAGTAAGGATCCAGTCCAGCTAGATTGTATCTTGTAGAAGTGGTATCGATTTCAAGATGTGTTGGATTAACCTCCGGTGAAGGGCATGCAAGCTTTTGATAGAGACTGTAGCGAACTATGTAGTTATCAGGAGGACATGGATTGGTAAATGCTCCCCAGTTGACTTCAATTTGTGTCATTGAAGGTGACAACTGTAGACCTTCTACACTTGCTGGTCCTGATAAACATATTAAACATTATGCTTAAGAAATCACGAAATGCCATAAGATGCCGTTGTACAAGTATCTGCATAGTTGAATTAAACTGATGGCGTATTTTCAACTGATTACTAAAAATAAGCCAACTCTCAAGCGTTAATTATCTTTTTAAAATGCAGAGAATGAAGAGGTCATGTACTTACTTTCTTCTTCTTATACTTACTGTTTGAAATGTTCGAATATAGTGTTACCATTGTACATGCCACAGTTTTTGAGAAATGGATACTTTAAAATAAAATTCTTCATATTTCGGTACATTTTGTCTAATTATAACATTCCAGTCACTTTCAAACATGCATCTTAAAAGTAAAAACTTAATCTCGGACAATAATCACGTACCATTGGGAAAGCTTGAGGACATTTATTTCTTACGTATCAAGGACGTGCTTTCCGAGAGAATAGCTGAATAGGTTCCTAATTCGTCTTTGTTCCGAAATGCTGCCCTGATGTTATATCTAGTGCAGATCTCGAGCCCCTCAATGGTTCCATACGCAGCTGCAGCACTGAAATTTCTTTGGAATTCAATCTGCTCATCTCTGCCCAGAATGATATGAATGGTCTCCATTCCAGAGAGAGTCCTGCACCCCCATGATTCTTCGGATATAAGCTTTCAGGAAGAATGTACAGGATATATAGGATGAGTTCACATTTTTGCATAGACTAAGGTTGAAATTTCTAAGACACAGATATCGCTCATAGATTAATGGGAGTTCTTGAAAATCAAAGTTCGTGAATTCACAAATATATTGCAAAAATAATTCAGTTATTACTAAAGATGTCAAACTGAGTTAAGAAAAAACATTATCTTCGCGACAAAAGCAAACTGACTGTAATATAGGAAAAAGTGACCTACTATAATGTAAAAGAAAAGTGTGGAGCCATTATGTTAGTGGATTTTACCAAATCTTTATACTTTCTCAACTTAAATTTTCTGCATTTATGTTTAGAAAAGGTCAGCTTGGAGCTTTCTCTTGGACACTAGGTCAAAGTATTGTACACAAATATAAAAATAGTGTTATAATTAATGGATGGATATCTGAATCATTCCATCTCAAACGAGGTGTCAGACAGGGATGCTCTCTGCACTGATATTTATTTCAGCAGCCGAATTCATGGCAAATGAAGATAAGAAAAACGCAGAAATTAAACCATTTGAAATAGATGAATGTAAAATGAGATTACTGCAATACGCAGATGATACTTTATTTTTTTTTTGTTCGTGATCCTCTTTCCCTTCAAAATATCACTGATGAGTTGATTCTTTTTTGGTAAAGTAGCCGGCCAAAAGTTAAATAAAGATAAGATTACTATGACATGTGGACTTGTGACGTATCTACGAAGTGGAATATATCCAGACCTAACATAAGCGATTGGACGAATAAATTGTTGAAATGAGAAAATGTTGAGCTGTCAAAGAAGAAATTTAAATATTTCTTTGTAGAGTGACTATTCTTAAGTCATCAGCCTTGAAATATTCACTCCGGGGCCCGTACGGCGAGTGAAAACAGACATTTTGGCCTATTTCGTACGGTGCCCGGCCGGGGCCCCTACGACTCCCACGCGTACCGCTAAATTTTCACTAGCCGTACGGGCGCCGCGGTGCTGAGCTGGCTGCTCCCAATTCTTCCGGCGTTTTTATCTCACCGTTAAGCCGTAGAAAGCGCGTAGAAGGCCCGTGGTGGTACCTTCGGGGTCCCGTGTTGGTTCCGGTCGGTGGCCGGGTGGTATCCGCACGATTTTTCCTGCCATTTCTCGTGAAAAAAATATTGACGCGCGCCTTGCGGTGGTCAAGGCTGCCGCACGGCTATCCTGCGGTTCCCTCACCGGCCCCTCAAGGGTCCCGGGCAATATGTCCACACCGGGTAACTTCCGTACGGGGACCATTTGATGTAACAATTGCCACTGTGGCCCCCTCACGGCGGCATCGAATCCATCCGTTTGATAATACAGTGCGTGACATTGCCCCCCCCCCCCCTCTCTCTCTCTCTCCCTCTCTCTCTCTCTCTCTCTCCCTCTCTCTCTCTCTTTCTGCCTCAGTCAGCTTTTAGTGCTCATTACAGCACAAGTGAAATGGATAAAGGATTTTTAAGGCCGAAATAATTGAGGAAAAGTTTAATTGTATGGCACATCCCCCCTGCCCGCTCACCTTCCCAGGAATATTGAAATTTAACCTAACAGGTGACTTTGCAGTTCCGCACCCCTGTGAAAAAAAATCTATGCCAATGGCCTGGCCCTCGTCCCCCTTTGAAAATGCTGTATATGTCACCGCATGTCATCATTAGCTAATATGAAGTATTCCCCCCCCCCCCCACATGTTCAGATACTCTATGTAGCCATACGTGGGGGTGGGGGGAACAAAATAGGTAGGGGGACTGTAGTCAAAGAAAAAAAAAGAGGGCAAATGAACAGAAGAAGGGAATCTGTCAATGTTGCAACTTGACAAATCATGTACTATGCAGCTAGGCCTACTATTGTCTGTTCTTAACACAACAAAAAAGTAACTCCTCCCTAATTCAAAATAATATAACTTTTTAACAAAGACGTTTAAGGAAAATAATTTGGCAGGAGTGTTGTTACACTTATTGTCTAACGTCTGTTTGAAAATTAGATTGATCTGTCAAGTTATGAATGAGTGAGCAGACATTAAAGGCAAAAATGTCACTTTTCAAAAGTCACAAGAGTCATTTTGGGGGGTTTATGAAACAAGATTTTTTTCTGGCATTTTTAAAAGTGTTTTTCATGTTTTTTAGAGGTTGTGCCATAGTTGAGTGACAAAATTGCGAACGATGAAGCAAGAAATGCTGAAAATTTACTGTTTAATGCCGGAAAAAACAAATACCTGGTATTTTCACATAATGTGCTGACTCATGTTGGTCGATGCCATTTTTTTCCGCAAACTGAATGGATTTTGCAGATTTAGGAGGGCTGAACATCATTTTTCTAAAAAAAAAAAACCGTGTTCACCCAACTGTGATAAACATGAAAAGTGTCAGGGATAGGCATGACTGGATCAAACAATGGAAGAATTCAAATTCGCCACAGGTTTGTTTCACAGAGCCCCAAAATGACTCTTGTGACTTTTGAAAAGTGACATTTTTGCCTTTAATGTTTGCTCGCTCATGTATGAGTTGACGGATCAATCTCATTTTCACACAAAAGTAAGTCAATGCGTGAAGAAATACTCCTGCCAAATAATTTTGCTCAAAACTTTTTCGTTAAAAGGTTATGCTATTTTGAATTAGGGGGGAGTTACTTTTTTGTTGTGTTCAATAAATAAAAAGCTTCTTATGCGCAATATGTTAGCCTTTGGGCAAGGCCTCGCGCGCTGCTTGTCTGCCAAGCAGGGTTTGAAAAATAAACTAAACAGTGTGCATTTATGGCAGTGATCAGTGGACCGAGCCGCGTCAGCGGCGAGGCCTTGTTAACTTGCGGGGTCATGCATATGCATGAGGGTCTTACATATACAGCAGCTGGCGACGATCGTGGCCAATCGTAACTGCTTTAACCGCGGTGTGTTATATAGATTCGTTCATTAAATTACGGGGGTAGATATTCGAATGTTAAATAATATTATTTGTTTATCTAGTCAAAATGCGTGCTCAATTACACCAAATTAAAGGTAATTATATGCTCTTTAACTTGATACATAATTTGTCCATGGGAGGGCTATGAAAAATAACACTTTTTGTGTGTGAATATTTGTGTGTGGTGGCTCGGTATAAACGGTGTTTCAGTAGTTTAATGCATTAGGCAGATATGGGTTAACAAATTAGGTTTTTTTTATTTTACAAGGTCTCATGTACAAAAAGTTTGTGTTAGTAGTTTTAAAAGTGCTTTACAAAAATGTCATCTTATAGCCTTTGTTATGCCTCCATCACTGAAGGTGGTGCCGGAGGCATTATGTTTTCGGGTTGTCCAATCCGTCCGTACGTCGGTCCCGCTTTCTCATTATCGCGATATCTCAAAAACCACTCAACCATATCAACTTCAAACTTGATGATAGTATGTATCACCATAAGAAGATGATTTTACTAGATTTTGGAGTAACTAGGTCAAAGGTCATCGTGGGTTACAGACATCAAGTTATGACATTGCAGGTATTTGCCTTGTTATCGCAATATCTCAACAACCACTTGAGATATAAAACTTCAAATTGGATGAGATCACCATAGTAAGGCAATCTGACTAGATTTTAGAGTAATTCATTGTAGTTCAAAGGTCGAAGAGGTCAATTTCTTAAATAACAAGCTTTAAGCAAGGGCGGAGGCATAGAGGAGACGCATTCACATTTGTCTTGTTTTAAGGATATTACACATCTTGCCTATCCATCTGCTTGCCAAGTGTTCATAAGATAAATGTCTTCACTGTATAGAAAAAAGGAGTTAACATATTTTTATGAAGATAAAGTTCATTCTTGCTGTAACTGTCTTCCGAAACATTGGTCATGTGAAAGAAGTCACAAATTACAGGATTACAAGTTAATTCTTTTGAATTGGAAAAAATAGTTATGCTGCACTTGTCTTACCAAATAACGTCTTGTAGTATTATGGATGTTCCATTCTTGATGCAATATGTTCTTACCAAATACTATCGTGTGGCCTTAGCCAAGCTTTCGCACAAGTTTATTCTTTGAAAATATGTCTTGTTCATGATGAACTCGTCCAAAACACTGGTCATGTGAAAGAAGTCACAAATTCAGGATTATGAGTTGATTCTTTTGAATTGAAATAAAAAAGTTATGCTGCACTTGTCTTACCAAATAATGTCTTGTAGAATTATGGATGTTCCATTCTTGATGCAATATGCTCTTACCAAATACTATCGTGTGGCCTTCGCCAAGCTTTCGCACATTACACGTTTATTCTTTGAAAATATGTCTTATTCATGATGCACTCGTCCTACCAAACATTTTTTTTCCAAGGTATTAGGACAAAGTTTGTATATATCAGGGCTGTTTATTGCATGCTTTGTGCAATGGTCTTGTCAAATTCTGTATTTTATGGCCATGAGCAAGACTCCAATACCCAAATTGTCAATTGCCCATACTAGGTGCAAACTGCCCTTCCATAGCTTGTGACCTGATCATGGCACTTTTTCTATTTCAAACTTTGTCTTTCAAACTTGTTTATAGATATTACAGTTAATGCATAAAGTATTCATGTTGTGTATTTTCATTCAATGGTCTTGCCAAGTACTTAAAGTGTACCAATCACCACCTCCCCCCCCCCAAAAAAAAAAAAAAAATTAAAAAAAATTGTACACTGTTACCAGATACATCATCACCAACAAAATGTACTAGGCACTCTATGGATTAATGGTTAAGGAGTAAGAAGGAAAATGGATATTACAAAAACAGCGCACGCACCATGCACACCAAAAATTTGGCCCGTGCGGGAATCAAGTTGGCGTACCCCTTAACTGTTAATCCATAGAATGTCCAGTAAATTTTGTTGGTGATGATATTATGTCTGTTAACAGTGTAAAATTATTTCATTTTGGGCGATTGGTACCCTTTAATCACATGGCCATGTGAAGGCAATCACACATTACGGGTTTATTCTTGGAAAAGTTGGTGTTCATTAGTTTTTTATCCAAACTCTGTTTTACATGTTAATTTGTAGATAGCAAGATTGACATAATTATAGATATAAAGTGCCATCATGGACTTCTTGTAGAGTAGCGAAGTCATGTGTGTATTCATAATGTGTGTGCTTTAATTATACCTAGACTTGTCAATACTCTGTTCCATTCATGTTGTACTTGAACTTCTTATAGTAAAAACATTTTATAAACGTTCTTGAAAGCATGTGAAAGCAATAACACATTGTGGGTTTAAAATCAAGGTTAATGCATAAAGTATCAGGTTTTTGTATTTCATTTTTGCTGTGCAATGGTCTTGCCAAGTACTTAATCATATGGCCATGTGAAAGCAATCAGACATTACAGGTTTATTCTTGGAAAACCTGGCTGAATTAGCAGCATAAATTAACATAAATAATATTTGAGAACTTCTAAGTTCCGTTTAGATGTTCTGTGTACCTCATGAAACTCTTCCAAATGAAACCAACAACAAAAAAAATCAAAATCGGTCGACAAAGGAACAAGAAGAGCAATTTTTTTAGATATTTGAATAAATATGCGTAAATTATCATATTTGTTTTACAATTCTGTGTAGAATTTTCGACCCCCCCCCCCCCCCGTCCAATCATATAAAGAAAACGGAATCAAAATCGGATGAGAAATGACAAAGAACTTGGAAGCATTTTTAAATTGTGGACGGACGCCGGAGCCACGGCATGGCATAGGCTCATCGGACCCATTCGGGCCGGACGAGCGAACAAAATAAAGGATCTGATGGTGCTGTGCTATATATGTATATATATATATATATATATATATATATATATATATATACACATGTATATATACATAAATAAAATAATTCCAAGTACATAACGAGCAAATTATATGTGTGTATATCTTGAACTGTTATAAGCTCACCTCCCAACTCAAGCTGATGGATGTTTGACCCTTGCTTCTCACAGACAAGACAGGTGCCTCGGAAGGTGCTGAAGAAAAGAGGATAAAAGAAAACGTGACAAAAGCTTTTCAAACAATGCACTGCAAAGCAAACAAACAAAAAATACATTGCCGTGATATATTCACCAAAGTATAAATATACAGCTAATTCAGTTTTTGCGCTTAACTTCAACAAATGAGTATCAAAAAACAAACGTTTATGAAACATGTAAAGTGTTTACTTTTCTGTTTCTGCACAAAATTTACATAAGATCTCCATACATCACAGAAAGAATTCGTTTACTTGGAAAATTGCGTTGTAGGTTTTGTGACAGTAAACAGGTATGCTCGTGTAAAATCGATCTATACATTTCTACGACATTATTTGAACTGCTATATTCTCCTCATGATACACACCGCTGCACCGTGTGCTGAAACTGGCCATTAAACTATGCGTTGCTTCCCTAGGTCCCTCTCTCACTGCAGTCACTCTGAAATCATATTCGGTGTCCCTTGTCAGATCGGAGATGGTGTAGACTGTGTATGTGATGATATCAATGGACGCCCTTTGGGGGTTATTCTGTCCATGAGTGTTGTAGTATACTCGATATCCAATCACTGGTCCGTCACCATTATCATTCCCTTCATCCCATGGCCTCCAGCTTATAGTGATCGAATTAGATGAGGTTTCTAGGACACGAATGTTAGCTTCATTGGACATGAAACTTGGAGGCTCTGAAAAAAGTAATAAATGGAGAGAAAAAATATCTAATCCTTTAAAGCTTCTATCAAAAATGTCAAAGTTAGAATGCTTATGAATACAACACACTTTGTGATAATGGGGATTGTTATTGTTACTTTGCCTACACCAACATCCAATATGACATATCTCGCCCTAACATCCAGATAATGACGAGATAAAGCAGACTTCAAAAAGCTTCAGTGTTCTTCGATTAAGCAGAGATCAGTAAATGCCTATCCCATTCGTGTTATGTGAAAGTTTCTACAGAATTACCAAGAGCTGATAAGGCCATTATGTTCATAAAATTTCAAACTCAAAACCATTTTTATATAGCTATTATAAAAGAAAACTCAAGCTCAACCATGTCAATCATAAATGATTCACAATAATCAACTGCTCATATCCAGTAAGCTAATTTAGCCTAGTTTTTGCTTTGATTTTCCTTCTCAAATATATATCTTTAGTACTTAATACATTCAATATTCTCTGTACTCTTCACTGCTTGCCCTCTTAACTACTAATCTTTCATATTTTTCTTCAGTCTTCTTCAACACCTTTCTTCCTGTTCAAATCAGTAAGGGCTCATGAATTTCGTAGAATCTGTTGCGATTTGTCCAACATTTCGAACTTTTTGGCATTTCTAATGCCAAATTAGGTTTTCTCATTATCAATGTTATTTCTTAGAAATCATATTTAGAATGAAAATTCGATGAAAATACATATATTTCTCGAGAATTTTCGAGCTGTCTTCATTCGGACAACCATTTGACGGCAACTAGGCCGTCTCCATGTAAATTTTCATGACGAGAAACGTTATTCCCTTGCAGAATGATTACCATAGACAAATAGAGATAACTCCTTGGAAACACTGCTCCCATTTTACCCTGCATTTATGTGAATAGGGGTATGCTTAGATCTGGTTCTATTACAACAGACTGTTCTTAATTGCTCTATAATTATTGCATCATCACGCCTATAGAGGAGAGGAAAGGGAGCTAACCTGGATCAACATCACGATTGCGGAAACTTCGAACTGTGCAAAAAGAGAAAGGAAAAAATGAACAAGGAAACAGTTAGGAGGCAGTATCAAAACAATTGTTTCAAAATATGGAAGAACATAACAATCCTAAAATGAATAAATAAAAGAAATTCATTATGATATATGACTTATCTATCACATTACCATGTTACACATAGGTTAGCATAAGTAATGTTCATAGATAATGAATTCAAATTTTACATGAGAGATAAATGATAAGTGAATAAGAGGTAAATAAGAAGTAAATAAGAAAAATCAAATTGAATGGTAATTTAAAGTATGCCAACATGACCTAAGTATGATTAGAGCCTGATCAAATAGCACCATATGGACATTTCTACAAACTTTGAAAGGATGAAGGCTTGTAGAAAATAGATGATTAATTACTGAGTTGTTTTATGTTTCACTGTGAATAAAGGGCGTTACTGAATTACATCATGGAAAATATTGCAAACAAGTGGACATTCTGTCCTTATATTGTTTCTGTTCGCTTTACATGCACTATGCATATGGCATCTTACTTCTTCTTTTCTTTTTAAAGTTTAGGTCATACTAACATCACAGTAATCAGAGTAATTCTCGACACAGTAACTTTGGCCTTAAGTATAAAGCATGTCCTATCAGCAGCTTCATCTTGCTGCAATAAAACCCGGTGAATTCTTTGTTTCCCTTTAACTATTAATATTTTGAACTTGAATATGTTTACGCGATATCATTCGCTATATAAAGAGCAGTAATGTTATTTCTTCTTGAGGAAAGTCACTGTCATTATCAAGAACAATGTTAACCCATTCACTTCTAAATTGAAGTCTATTAGTGGAGGAAAAAAGGATGAAGGATTGGAGAAACGTGCAGAGAATCAGAGAATGAGGGAGGAAAGCATGGTAACACATGCATCTGCCTGTACAATATCAAATACGATAGCCGTTCTTCTAGCCATAAACTCGTCTGACCGGGGGGGGGGATTTTTATTATTTCAAACAGGATTTCTTGCTGCCAGCATTTAAAACTTTTATTATAATGCCCCCCCCCCCCCCATCTGAAATCTTTCTGTTACAAAAAGTAAAGAGTATAAGTTCTACTAATGTAAATGAATGCAAAAGAAAATTTCTGGTATTTACTCACCTTGACAATTGACACCGGTCCAGCCTAACTGACACGCATTCCCACCAATGCATATTCCTGTATCCGTGGCACAAGTGTTTAATGGAGAGCAGTGGCACTTTTGCAAACAATTGGCGCCATATGTACCCGGGTTACATTCTTCAAACGTAGAAATGGATATCAAAAGAAGAACAATGATAAGATAGAGTAAATAATAGCATAAGGGGAATTTCGCTAACTAAAACATGACATTATTTCAGACTAGAGGCAGGTCCTAGTTTTTATGAAGGTTCCTCGATTTTCAGCTGGGCCTCTCTCCGGTTATCAAAGTACCGGTAATGAGATCGATAAAAATGCGTGTGTACTTGTTGATCTGAATTACGAGAATGAGATGTATGAGATAAATGCCACCTTGACCCGGCGGAGCGGGGAAAAAATCGGCAAAATCCCAAAACGGGAAAATTAAGAAATAATTAGGAGACCCCAATGAATAATTTTGATCGAGTTATTTCAATTATAGTTCGTAGACTTTAAATTAAACATGTATGCATGTTAAACAGATGAATATTTTCGTAATTCAATTTTCGCTAAGAAATGCTTACTTTGGACACGTTTTAATAGTTCCTTGTTATAGTTACTATGTTAGGGAATCTTTGTCCTTCATTATGTAGGCTTATATTAATTCAGATTTCCTTCCTTCATGCCTAGCGCCATACACAAGGGTTTAGTGTATTTTTAGCCAGCTTAATATTTGTATAGAAAACGAAACGGTATAGCTTTCCAGTTCTTCCTCTTGATTTGTAATCTTTTTCAAACGAATTGGCAATATTACCTAAAAATGAAAGACAAAGCTTCTCTATACCATAATATGATTGGCAAGGACCTTAAAAAAGAAAAAAAAAACATGTCCAAAATTAGCTAATTACTCGCAAAGCCATGTAATTAAAAAGTGAATTACGAAAATACCGTGTATAAATGCATTAAAGTTTACGTTATACTAGGTAATGCACACCAAACACCACTCGTCAAAAAGAAAACAAAGGGCTGGTTTCAATGTCAGAGCATATTTGCAGAAATTCTCACCAGTTGAATTTTCCAAGATATTCCTTTCATATAGTAATTAGGAGAACATTCCGTTGCACGATACGAGCATGGTATTTTTTCCCTCGTTATACCTGCGTTAATTTATAGAAGGCTTACTCAAGAGGTATTAATTCTGAATTATCTTATACGTCGCGTGAGAAAAAAATATATACATGTACATGGGAATATCATGGGCACTCTTGAGCCTGAGTGGGTTCTTGACAACAATAAGTAATTGCTCTTTGTAGAGCATCTTCACATAAGCGCCGGAACGCCGACAAAGGACAAAGGACGGTGGGGGAGTGTTGTAAGCAAACAATGTTCTGCCCCCTCCCCTCCCCCTCCAGCTCTACTGCATCTTGTATGCATCACTTCTCAGCAGACATGATGTGAAAAATGTATATAACTTTTCGGACACACCCCTTTCCCCTCAAATTTATTACGAATGAATGACAATAAAACACGTTTAAACCCAATAATATTTCAAAAAAAAACAAAAAAAAAACACACACAAAAAAAATGCACGTGCCACTTTTGTACGCGGTTATGCAACCAAAAACAAAACCTAATTTGTGCATATATTTTCTACATATTTCTATTTCTATCTGCATTTTAACTGAAGTATAACTAAATTATTTCAAGCTTCTGATAGACACGGCTTATTCATGAAAGCCACATTTCATAAAGCTAATATAGCTTTTAAAAATTTTAAAACTGACAAAGTGGCATAGAAAAAACATGTAGGAGATTATTATTTTGCTGTCCACTAAAGAGATTTTTGTTTCGTCCATTCCATCCATTCCGATATACATTCTTGTTGAAATCATGACTTCCATCACCAATGTGGCTATAATGGCAGAAGTATATTAGTGAAAAAAGGGAGATTGATATGACAACTAATATAGGTTTTCCCCGCCAAATTTTATCAAAATAGCACTCAAATGTTCGATAATAGCACGCAGTTTAGAACGAATACGGATCATCTTTCAAATAACAAGTTTCTTCGTTAAGTTTGATTTTTCATCGTGCGGTCGCCAACTTTTGTCAAGCCGAAATGAAATAACATCACTCAAATTAGAAAATCAGATAAGAAGCATTCAATTTCGTGTGCAAGGTAACATGTAGGCTTTTAAACATTCAGTTCTGTTTTCAGGCGAGCATCTAAGTTCATCCAAACTGCAACTCTTTGTTTTTTAAAGGAGCAGATAGCTTCATAGAAACTTGCATATCTTCCATTTTACTTTCTGTCAAATGCATGTATATGCATATATGTATATGTATATATGTATATATATATATATATATATATATATATATATATATATATATCTTCAAATGAACATTGCTCATGGTTGTTCATATCTGAATAGAAATGTATATAGGCATGCATGTATGACAAAAGGCAAAAGGCTGATGTATTGAGTTCGAATTTGTGTTTATAGAGTTTACTGATTGACTGATTCATTCATTACCACATGTTCGATGTATATATACAACAGGCAAAGAACATTACAAAGTAGGGGATATATACATGTAGCTGGACAAAAATAACCTTAAAAATGATCAGTAGTTTCTTATTGACATTATTGACAATGGAACAAACATTACAGTTTGAAAATTATTGCAAGCGGAAACTATAATATGTGAAAACGAGGGGCTTATTGAAAAGCAAGGTTTGTAATGCTAAGCCTCTCTTGAAAACATAACTTGGTAGTTTATACTTATCAATGTAGAAAAATATGAAGTGACCTGAGTAAAATCTGGTTGGGTCGGCTGTGGAGACATGGAATGATAACCCCCATGTATTCACAAAGGTGAGAAAGGGGAAGTTCATGGCTGACCCCTTCCCTAATTCTCGCGTCCCTTGCCTTCATGATGCTGATCTATACCGTATGTTGTCTTGATCGTTCTTATTTGAATGCTAGATGTGCTAAAAAGCACGCCTAAAAGCGAAATAGAAAACATAAATCGGGCTAAAAATTTAGGGTCAAGCAAACTGGCACGAATTTGAAAGACGATGCGCATTGCCAAATTGAGTGACATTTTAATGATCTGACTAAGTTGCGGTTGAAAAATGAATGCAATTTGAATATTCTGGAGATTAAAATTGAGCAGTGAGGCCGACAGGTTTCCAAAGTCACTCAAACTTCCATGAACGAATTTCCACGCTATTTTGACGAAAGTGGAATAGATTACAGAATAAAAGTTTTGAATACCTGTTGTACAGTTGATTCCCATGAATCCTGCAGCACAGGTACACGCGAATGGATCAGGTAAGCAGAAGAGTTTACCTTTACACCCTGGACCGTGATCACCCCCCGAGGGATCACAAGAAAAACTGCCATCTTGCCCAAAGCGGTTGCTTCCTAGGACTGAAGATGAAAAGATAAACGATGAGTTGGCTCCACAGGATAAATTTAATCGCAACTGTAACGGACGTTGAACCACGTTTAAGAATGATTAATTTTTGCTCAAGGAACTAGAAATAACAACGATAATAACTGCTTTGAGGGGCATGGTTAGAGTTTCAGCCCAAGGTGAGCTGGAAAACTGTTCTGTGCCCATAGACCAAGTCGATAGCCATAGTGCAGTCTGGAAGTTACCGAGGAGCTATCGTTATAACCGTGCCCCGTAAAATAAGCAGTCAGTGTCTTTTTATGTATATTGTATCATGAGTATGAATTCTTCAAAGAGGAATTTTCAACAAATTCAAAGTGCTTGTTGAAATGGAAGTATTTGTATGGAAACTATTCTAAGAGTAGGGCGCGCGTAATGTTAAAAGGGGAACCAAACCCTGGTGAAAAATCAGTTTGAATGAACTGTGAAAAGAGAGGATAGAGGGAAGCAATTTTTAAGGAGTTCCATCAAAATCGGTTATGAAATGAGAAAGTTATACAAGTTTGAAAAGTCTCGATTTACTTTCTATCGTGATTCTCAAACTGGTAATGTAGCTTCGAAATGGCAGAGTTTGTTTTTTTTACAACTCTAATTATGTTTTGTACACAAAATCTCATATTTTCTCCATTATCTCTAAAGATGCTGATTGTCCATAAAAACTTAACATTATGCTGTGTCAAATACATTTTCCCATGATATTTCTTGAGCTATAAGGACACGGGCTGCACCTTGAGAGGTAATGAAGAAAATATGATATTTTTTTTGTGTGTGTACAAAACATATTAAGAGTTCTCCATAAAAACCTTCCATTTTGAAGCAACATTGTCAATTTGAGGAAAGCTATGGAACGTCGAGACTTTTCATACTTTCATTACTGTCTCATTTTGATGGAGCTTTTTAGAAATTGCCTCTCTCTATCCTCTCATTCATTCTTCCCCAAGGTTTTGCTTCCGTTAAAAGTCACGTGTATTTGTTGCATCAATGCTTTTATTCACTAAATACACTTGAGCATATTTAAAAACACGACTACACCTTCAACCAATCAGATGGCAGGATTCGGACAGATTCTCATCAGGTATATAATAGTTGAAATTTACATAGCGTATTTTCCCCTTGATCAGTGTTGACACAAAACATTTTGTGATGTCATCCTGAGTCAGCACTAAAGTAAACTAGATGAATCTTCGACCACGCATGGTCGAACTTTATGCCTCCGCCATTACCAGATCAGAAATAAATGGCACTTCATATTGCTTTATTTTCATTTATACAATGACATCTTTGACCGTGACCTTTGACCTTGTGACCCCCAAATCTAATGAGAGCATTGCCCTTTCCATATGTATACATGAGCCAAGTTTGTTGAATTGTCAAATGGTTACTGAGTTATCATAAGAACTAACCATTTCTATGTACATAATGACCTCTATGACCTTTGACCTTGTGATCTCCAAATCTACTCAGATCATTGTCCCTTCCATGTGCATACATGAGCCAAGTTTGAAGCCAATCTGTCAAATAGTTCTTAAGTTATCGCGAGAACGAGCCATTTTTATGTGTATTATTACCTCTATGACCTTGACCTTTGACCTTGAGACTCCAAAATCTCATCAGATCATTGTCCCTCCCATATGCATACCTGTGCCAAGTTTGAGGTTGATTGGTCAAATGGTTGTTGAGTTATGGTGAAAACGAACCATTTCTATGTACATAATGACCTCTATGACCTTTGACCTTTGACCTTGTGACCCCAAAATCTAATCAGGTCATCGTCCCTTCCATGTGCATACATGAGCCAAGTTTGAAGCCAATCTGTCAAAAGGTTCTTAAGTTATCGCGAGAACGAGCCATTTTTATGTGTATTATTACCTCTGTGACCTTGACCTTTGACCTTGAGACTCCAAAATCTAATCAGATCATTGTCCCTCCCATATGCATACATGAGCCAAGTTTGAAGTTGATCCGTCGAACAGTTCTTAAGTTATCGTGAGAACGAAAACGGGACGGACGGACGGACGGACGGACGGACGAACGACCCGAAAACATAATGCCTCCGGCAACCACCTACGGTGGGCGGAGGCATAAAAATATCTACAAACTATCAGGGAGGAGCATTGCAAAGTTCGAGTCAATGGGTACATGTTGTCTTAGAATAGATAAGTATCAAAAATGTGTTTGAGTTGTTCAAAGGTTGGTAAAGCTCTTAGCTGAGGCAGTGAAAGTGGGAATGTAAATAGGTAAATGGTACAAACCAAGTTTTTTTTCCTGATTCATGGCTGCATTCCCGAAAGTACCGTCTCTGATCCTATGGTAGGTACCATCCTCCAACAAAATGTATTTGAAAATTTCATGCCATCAATGCTGTCGATGCGAACCCCCCCCCCCCCCCCCTCCAAAAAAGGTGTCCTGCAAGCGGAGCTTACCCTGTTCACACGTAGTTCCATTGAAACCAGGAGGACAGACACATTCTCCGAGGTCTGCATCACACCTGCCTCCATTGAAACACTCCGTACAGTTGTGCTCGCAATTTGGTCCCCAACGGCCAGCAGGGCATCCTGTTAAAAATATATCGTTATCCTTATTGCGCTTTCCAGAAGGAAGCTTAGTTTGTAAGTAGATCACATAGTGGACAAACATTGATAAACCTGAATATCTTTCATTAACATATAATTTTCGCTCGTGAGTTTGAAGAAACTTTTGCCTTATCAAAAATTCGTTGTGTTAAGCACACATAATTACTGTTTGTAAATTCAGGAGGGGGGTACAATGCAATAACACTTCTTCATAATCGGCTGTTACTCCAATCTTTTATATTCCTAACATTATTATATCTTACACTAAAAAATATATTCTTTTTTTTAATTTTTCATCCTTACATTCTTATTAAAGAGCAATTTGGCGGTTAACGGATGACCACAAAAAGAGCATTTTAATGTGCTATTCGTCGCGACTAAAAATCAATTAGGGTTGTACGTGAGAGTGAGAGTTTCGTTAGAAAAGGGTTGGGATTCAAAGACCTAATTCAAAGTCTCAAATGGAAGTGAATATACTACATACTTTTATTTGTTTATTTATTTATTTTACATAGTGCTATTGCTCCAATCAAAGAGTGACTCTAAGTCAAGAATATTTTAACTTATGAAAATATTCGAGGAATTACACATCATTGTCGCCGCCTATTGAATTTCATTTTTATCGAAACACTGGACTAACTGGAATTTGTGGATTTCATTCATCAGCATGGCGGCGTCAGGGTTTTGATAGGGGAAAAGATGACCCATAGGTGACTTTATTTACGTTTTAAATGAACAGAATAGGGGCATTATACCGGGTGTCCCAGAAAAAGCAGAACGATGGATTTTCAGTATTTTACTTTCAAAAAGTAAATAATCTTTTTACATCAGTGGGTAAAGCATCATCTACCGAAGAAAATGATATCAAGATCATTGAATTTGGTGAAGTACTTTGTATTCTAAATCCGTTTCTTGAAATACAGTTATTTTCACATTTTTGACGACTGATGAGAGTAGCTTTGTGTCGGGATGGTCTTTCGTGACGATGTTTGAGGGAAATCCATTGATGCATGTCAGGAACAAAACGTGCCATACACATGCCATATGAAAGGGCATTCCCGACACCATTCTGCTCTCCACTGTCCGGAAAAAAAACGCGATATTCGAAAAGTATTTAAAGAAACGGGCATAGAATCAAAATTACTTCACCAAATTTAATGATCTTGGTATAATTCTCTTTGAAAGGAGATGCTTTACCTTCTAAAGTAAAAGATTATCTACTTTCTGAAGGTAAAGTACTGAAAATCCACTGTTCCGCTTTTTCTGTGACACCCGTTATAGTTGCATGACCCAGTCCGCTCTTTCCCCCTGCTCTTCTTTCTTCTTTCTCCTCTTTTTCCTCTTATTCTCCTCTTTCTTTATCACTTGAAAAATCATATGGGCAATTCCACGGTAACTGGCGTTACCAAGATAGTGTATTGGTGGTATTGTTTATATTGTAGTTTTGTGAATGACACTTGCTTCGACTTTTAATTAATATAGATAAATAAGATGATAATGGGGAAGAAACACATGGACAGTTTTAATCTCAAACTGCATTTCTCATCACACAGCAAGCGAAAAGGGGTCGGTAACTGACGCAAAAAGACATGGAAAATGATGGCGTTGAATTAAATTTATACATCTCATGTCTCAGACTATAGGGATTATGTAATTCATTTGACATTACACCCAGGTTCCTGGGAAGAGATGTGCAAAGTAATGAGCCATTTGAATAATTTTTTTTAGTGCCATGGAAAATTTAATGAAGACATGTTGGTAACTGACGTTACGTAACTGATGTTTCGCTTAAATTCAGCGTAAATTTTGCACATTTCCATTAGTGTTTCATTCATTAAATACACAAAATCTGTTAAAGTAATCCATTAAAATCAATTTAGTGAAAACAGATCTGAGAAAAATTAATAAATATCAGAAAAATAAGCATTTAAAGCACTTTTCCGTGATCATAGTCACATATGTGCATTTTTTGTTTATTTACGTTATTCTCCGTAAGAAGGTCGATTTGCAATTTTTTAAAATCTTAAATGTTTATTAGTAACAAAAAGAAGACTCTGTAGTGATTTTAGATTTTTATTTGGAATTAACAGGGCACAGTGCGGCTCTGTGTGCCATATGTTGTGGATTTGCCATATGGGGGCGTCGTCCCCCTGCCCCCCCCCCCCTCGTAGCGCCGCCTCTGTTAATCAGACAGTTACATGGCTATGAAACTTACTGATGACATGAAGAATCATTATTGCTTGTTGATCTGGCAGCCATCGGTTTCCTGCTAGAGAACACTTGTATACACCAGACTGGTACAGTTCCACATTTTGCAGAGTCAATGTGTGCTTTTTTTTACTTTCAGATATCTTATCTCCATTAAAGCGCCACCTAAGATCGGGATCCGTTAGGTCAGTTTGAACAGCGAGTGAAACATTGTCCCCGGTGTGGGCTGTCAAAGTTGTTTGCTCGGGAAGGATGGTCGCTGTGAAAAATAAGAGAGTGAAAGAGATAAAGAAAATGAACTATGAAGAACTTTCAATAGCACATATAAGTAGGATACAAACACATGCATTCGGTCATTTTCATATTTCGGAGGACTTTATCGTAGAGCCGTATCGAAAATGATTCAAGAAAAATATTGTAATTCCTGAAATAGAGGTTTTATTAAGTTGATAATGCACATAGTTTTTCCACATGTGCACGAAGTTGAACACACATTTTGTGAACTTAAATGAAATGGTGACGGAAATGGGCGGAAAGGCCTTTATTTGGATTTTACTTTTCAAATCACGATATGACATACTGATACTCACAATTGCTAAGCAAGATGGGAATCGAAGCAGTATATGTCGTCCCTTCACGTTCGACGGTTGCGGAGAACGCCCCTGTTGTTCTGTTTTCATTAGGCTCACTGAATACTCGCTTGGTTATACCTTGTCCTTCGTCAATTGTGGTGGCTTCTGGGAAACGTGTAAAGTCAGCTGTCTTGATAATACGGCCGAACGTGATGTTGTCTCTCAAGCTCGCATCTTTCTCTCCCAAATAAGCACCGATGAACTGGATGTTTGTGTTCGGAGTGCCCAGCAAGGGGTGGTTGGTTACCAATGTTAGGTCTAAGATGTCACCTAGAAAATGCGAAATTGATGACAAAATATCGTGCACATTTCAGGGAAATACGTTGACCAAAAAAGGCATATAGTGCTTACAATAGCTTTTATATATCTCATGGTAGAATTCGTGGTTAAAGGTTCAAAAACTTGGAAATATCAAAATATTGATCTCATTAAGATAATATTCATCAATGCAAATAGGCCCTCAACCATCTATCCTGATTTATCGGAAAAAAACTGCGAGACTGTTCGACTCTCGGGGTGGTTTCCACCTCACACCAGTTCCCGCCCACGGATGGATTCCACCCCTGTTCATCGATGTGCCGAGAAACCAGTGAAAGAATTAAAATACGTGATCCTGGTTTACGTACCTTTTTAGTACTACATTATGTTACCTGATCACAATGTTAATTATTCCAACATATACATGTATCCCAAGGCATTCGCTCGGATTCTTGGGGCCGTTTCATGAAACCGTCAAAAGTCTAACTTCTTGGACATCCCATTGAAACGTATGTTGTAGAGTTAGTACACGTTTCAATGGGATGTCCATGAACTTAGACTTATGACGGTTTCGTGAAACGCAGCCCAGCTGAGGTGTGCGGCAGGTCAATGTTCGAAACTTATCTGCCACCAACAAAGGAACTAATTAGGGAGGGTAGAAGATTTTTCAGACTGTCGGTTAAGCGAATTAGGAGTCGCCGAAACCACTGGCCCGTCTCCGTGGTCTAGTGGTTAAGGCATTGGCGTTCATAGCCAAAGGCCCGGGTTCGATTCCCGGCGGAGACATTTTTCACAACCTTTGCAAAATTTCCAAAATAGTAGGACAGCTCTGGGGAACTTTGATTCATGCTACGCTATTATTCTCTCAATTGATCTCACATGTATATATATATATATATAATATACATGTATATGTAGCTAAACTCTTAAGTGACTTGAGGAAATGTTATAGAATGCAGTCGATCACTTAAGATATGAAGAAGTGAATTAATGCGACAATCTCTCCGATGAAGGAGTGAAGGACACAAAATAAGATAACCACCATTTCCTCTTGTGTATGTGTGTCATCTGACTTTTTGGTAGTTTTTTTCTTTTTTTTTAAATTGTACTTTGAAAAGCATTACATCCAAACATCTCGTATCCAAATCTCGTGCACGAAATATCACCATTTTCAGTAATGTCCCCTGAAATGTCTTCTACAATTAAGTCTAGGTCTTATTATGTAATTATCATTTACGTGTAGAAATAATCTATTTACAAAACAAGGCCTTCATCTTGACCTGCTTCTGCTTCGTGAAAAAAAAATGATCAGGTCGTCACCAAACGATGGCATTTTCAACTGAACCATTAAGGGGGAAAAACAAACAAACCAGCATTTAAGTTCTGTTTTGAAAGGTAGATATCATGTCACACCCATACACAGATACAAAGATATACTGAAGAAATTGTTAAATTGAGCGAACAACCCGCAGATTGGATGCTCTAAAATTGATTTGAATGTGTTTATTGCGTGATCACATGACCATGCGATGTTAAATTTAATGGAAGCCTTATGAATACGTGCGTAAATTGTGAATTTGGTTAAGAAAAACGTGGATTTGAATGCTTCCAAGATGATTTTGAAAGCTCAAATTATGAATTCGAACTGCCGTACGGCACGGCTGAGCAAAAATCGTTTAATCTGAATGCTCATAATATGAATTAGATCGATAAAGTTGCGATATTGGCCTGGAAAACATGTATTGTTCATGATTTTCATAAATTTCATTTTATTGTCAATATTAAGATAGAAATTTATGGCATTTCCGTGGTGCAGCTTCAAACATACAGATGAAAACATACGGCAGAAACAAATCAATAAAACACTGCTGAGAAATATAAACATGTCCTGCATTGAGGACTCATCTTATGTAAACAGAAAAGATTATTATCATTATCATCATTAAGAATTTGGCGTCACCTGGGCGGCTTGGGAGGGGAAAAGCTACCTTAATCACTGTGACCCTCAGGTCTCGCCTCCTGATATAACTAATTGGGAGTGCAGTGAGTTCTCAACTTCTAATGTGAAAATGTGGTGACCCTCCTCTACACGGGCCCCATTTAACGTCCTATCCAAGGGACGAGTGTTTTCTACTGAAACATAGACTGCGTTATGTTAACACACAACGCAGGCTTCAGTGATCCGCCCGGGATGTACTCGAATCCACGATCTTTGGTTCGACAGACAAACGCTTTACCCGTTTATTGAGTCAACTCGCCTCCTCGGATGGGATTATGAAAATGCGCTGTACCTTTTTATATAATTTTCATTATCATTTTTACACGTAGCTACAATTGGTATTGTTATTATAATTATGATGATCATTGTTTTTTTTTCATTATCGTTATCATTATTGCTATAGATATATTTTATCACTATCATCAATATCTCGTTCGTTATCATCATTATTGTTATTATATTACTGTTATCATCATTACTATCATCATCATCATCATCATTAGTAGAATAATCATGAGAATTATTAGTATTGTTATGATTAGTATTAACATCATTATTGTCAATGCCGTCATTCTGTGCTTAATTCATCAGTAGAGATGATATTTCGCTGATTTAGTTCCTTTTTCGATCCATGCTCAGGATACTGATTGTTATTTGTAATTATCATTAATATCAGTATTAACTAACTAACACATTAGCCTGTTTAAAAACTAACTATAGTCTGTAAAGGTGGTCATCGTTTGTCCGGGTAATGCAAAGACAATGTTTTCATGCAAGATACCCACGAAAACAAACAAACAAACAAAAACACCACAAAACATATCAACAGGTACGAAACAGATTTGAAATACATATCGGAGAAAAAAAATCAATAGACTACTTAAAAAAATATATTAAATAGTAAATGAAGAAGCTTAAAGGGAAGAATTTATAAACTGAAAACAAAATTTTAGGCATTACTCCCAGTGTTGAAGATCGTATGCTCGATTCTTAATAATGTTTTCATTACAGATCGAGCATACGATCTTTAACACCGGGAGTAATCATGGGTGTCGATCCAGGGGGGGGGGGGGATGTGGGAGATATATCCCCCGCAATATTTTGGTCAGGGGGGGATGACCTGTACAATCATCCCTCCACCAATAATTCACCATGAAAAACATGAAAAAATTCATAGTTTCCTGTAATCCTCCAAAAAAACAAAAGTAAAGACAAAGACAAAGAAAATGAAGAGTAAAGAAACACTTTTTTAAAAAAGAGAAAGGGAAAAAGAAAATTCTTTCAGCGCTCGCTTCGCTCGCTCGAATGTTTAGTATCCCGGCCAATGAGGTTGTAATACATGTACGGTCTTTATGAAAACGAATCGGTTTGCATCATGCCTTTCTATCTAATAGTATGTTATAATTATTCTACTCGCATTTAATATCTTTTGTTATCTTAACCAATGCCAGTGAGTATTTTTATTAGGTGGTCTGTCATTTATGACAGATCACCTTTTAATTTCGTCAGATTTTTCTTTATTATTATTATTATTCTCTTTATTTGTACCCACTTTTTTGTGTACACGAGATCTCGGAACTGGCTCAATCACTTTTCGTGAAATTTTCAGGAATCATCAGTCACTACGAGATCTCGCATTTTTACTTATTTTTAAGTTCATCCGGTCATCGTGACGTCATCCAGGCGCCATTTTGTAAAAACCATGTCTTGATCATATCTCCATAACGGAATGCCATTTCTTATTCATATTTGGCATGATGAATATTCATATCAATCTGAACAATTCCAACTTTTTAAACGCGCGCGTACGCGTACGTCCGCGCGTCAGTGCGCGCGCAAAATTTAAAAATGCTCAAAATCACTCATGGATTAAACCAAAATCCATTTCAGGTCATTTTAAGCATTTCAAAAATTTCCGCGCGTAACCGCCCGCGCGCGCGTATTGCGCGTGCGCAACTCCTAAATAACGTAAAAACGCCGTTTTTTCACTTGATTTGCAATTCTGAGACATTTCTTGACCATTTCCATCAATTTAGAATCGATTTCAACTAACCATAAGGCCGCACGCGCGCGTCGAAGTTTGAAATCTGTGCGCGCGTCTATAGGGCAAATAACGTAAAAACATGCAAAAACATGCCCCTTTAAAATCCACTATAGCTCGTTTAAAAACGTGGTGACCCCCCATTTTTTTACATTTTCTGAAAGCCTTTGAGTTGAAAATTTGAATTCCTGAAAAAAAATTGGGGGTCGGGTAGTCGGAACGTCGTCATATTCTCATGTGAACTCAAAATTTCATTTTTTCAATTATGACGTCATATTTTTTGCCTTTAACCGAGACTATCTCGCGTATTGTTGATCAATTTTCGCCGGGATTACGATATGTTGTAGGTGAAACAATTCTCTACAAAGCACGTATCATCACTTTTCATTTTGATGAAGTCATCATGGTATAAATTTAGGATAAGCGGTACCATGTCAATTTTTCTCATTTTACGTGTATTCTCTTTGGGACATGACTTTTACTTAGTTCTTGATTCTACATTCCCGTCTTCTTTCACCCACAGCTCCCTTATTTCTGATCGATTTTGACCCAGCTTCGAATATGTTGTAGCTGAGATAATGCCCTAACCAGGAAATCCTTATCTTTTTATTTTTACCACGGTATCATGGTCTAAATTCACGATCAATGGTGGCATGCCAATTTTTCACATGTTACGTGTATTGTCAAAATCAACGAATGGTCATATCTCACAAATTTGATCGTGAATCCTCTTCAAAATCGCAACAGACATCACATCTTGCACAAACATCACGCACACGCAAAACCAGAACCCTAGATCAATTCAAAGTTTTTTAACAGCCTTTTTTTTTTTTTTTTTTTTTTTTTTTAAGTGTAGACGTCGTTTTCTTGTCCATCTTTTCCTTTATATATCCATAATGAAGATTATTTCAAGAAAAATAACTCTATATTTTTGAAGGTTATCCCCGTCCATTTTATCTCCAAAAAAAGATTTTTGAAATTGTTGCAGCTTTTCTCTCAGTAATCAAATAAAATACAGGAATTTCAATAGTATTTCCCTTAAAGACCAATCATCCACCTGTCTGTCAGCCGTGATATTTTTAATACTAAAACGTCCATCTTAATGACATTTTACACACGTATTACGCTTAACAAGACCTGTTTTCCCTTAATTTTTCAAAGTCATCAAGTCATAGTGACGTCATGTAGGCGCCATTTTGTAAAAATCGCCTAAAGGTTATATCTTCATAACAGAATGTCAGTTCTGATTCGTATTTGGCATGATGAAAGTTCGTATCAATCTGAACAACTCTTTCATTAAAAGTCGTGCGCGTACGCGTACGCCCGCGCGTCAGTGCGCGCGCAAAATTTGAAAATGCTCAAAATCACTCATGGATCAAACCAAAATCCATTTCAGGTCATTTTAAGCATTTCAAAAATTTCCGCGCGTAACTGCCCGCCCGCGCGTTTTGCGCGTGCGCAACTCCTAAATAACGTTAAAACGCCGTTTTTTTACTTGATTTGCAATGCTGAGACATTTCTTGACCATTTTCATCAATTTAGAATCGATTTCAACTAACCACAATCCCGCACGCGCGCGTCGAAGCTTGAAATCTGTGCGCGCGTCTATAGGGCAAATAACGTAAAAATATGCAAAAACATGCCCCTTTAAAATCCGCTATAGCTCGTTAAAAAGCATGGAGACCCCCCATTTTTTTTACATTTTCTGAAAGCCTATGAGTTGAAGATTTGAATTCCTGAAAAAATTGGGGGTCGGGTAGTCGGAACGTCGTCATATTCTCATGTGAACTCAAAATTTCATTTTTTCAATTATGACGTCATATTTTTTGCCTTTAATCAAGACTATCTCGCTTATTGTTGGTCGATTTTCGCCGGGATTGCAGTATGTTGTAGCTGAGACAATGCTCTTATATTTCATTGCCTTCATTTTTCATTTTGAGAAATGCATCATGGTCTAATCTTACGATAAACGGAGGCATGTCATTTTTTCACATTTTGCGTGTATTGTCTACGGGATATGACCTTTTTCTAATTCTTGATTCTACATTCCCGCGTTTTTTGAGCAACAGCTCCGTTATTTCCGCTCAATTTTCGCCCAGCTTCGAGTGTGGTGTAGCTGAGAAAATTCTCTATCGTATATGTGCTATTTACTTTTTAATCAGCTGTCAGGAACATATCGAAATTTCAACTGGAAGATATGATTTAGGAATCCCATTTTCCATCTACGTGTTACCTCTATGGACTATATTCTGGTCCATCGGTAAAGCACTGGTCTCACATTCTCATGGTCCCTGGATCGACTCCCGGCGACGGTGGTGGCATTTTATTTTTTTGATTTTTTATTTTTTTTTACATTTTTTGCACTTTTATATTACCATCTCCATCGACTACGTTTACACATACAATTACAAACAATGCCATAACTGCATTATTTTGCCTGTTATGTATATTGCAATGCAGTATACTATAGTTAATGTACAACCCTATTGCAAATCTCATTCGTTAACGTGTTAATACATCTTTTGGGTCAATTGTTCGTGATACTGCGATTTCAAATCGTCCCATATGTATATTAGTCTTCTTCCCAGACGTTATCTTCTTTATGACATTTAATTTCGACGTCCCCCGAGACACTCTTTTCAAAAAAAAAGTGACAGACCACCTAATTCGTCCCGTGACGAATTACATTTCTCGTTATGACATGAAACTGGTTTGCATCTTGTCTTTCTTTCCAATGTTATACTATTCGTAATTCCCAACGCAGCACTCCCGTCCTTTGGCAAGACGTTTATATATGTATGTCACTCTCCACCCAGGTATAGTAAATGGGTACCAGGTAGGAAGAAATCCTTGAATGCTCGAGCGCCTGATCAGGGTAGCCGTGCTAAAGCCGGAGTAATGATATGCAGCGCTTAGAAACATTTGTATTGAGCGCTATATAAATGTTGCATCATATTATTATTATTATTATTATTATTATTATTATTATTATTATTATTATTATTATTATTATTGTTATTATTATTTATTATTATTATTATTATTATTACAAATGCAAGGAGTCGAATGGGAAGAAGACCCATAACAGAAAAATGTTCCAAGTGCTCTTATTCCCCCTTAGCGACATGTCCGAATATTGTAATATTTTCACAGCGAGATGTAAAGCTTTTCTCGAATACATGGAAATAGCACATCATCACATTCAGCTAACTCATTGTGGTGGAAATTCTACGTTTTACTAGAAAGAAATTTGTCTGTTAGGTTTTGTCAGTAGCTCGCTTCGCTCGCTCATAGAAACAAAACGGTTTGAGATGGGAAGGACACACCAAAATGCATCATATTTGGCAGTTAGGTGATCAAAAACTATTTAGATATCTTTGAGGCTATCAAAGATTGTGATTTTTTTCCTCGCTCGCTGCGCTCACTCGAATATGTAATGTAGATATTTTATAGTGTATTTTGATGACAAAATAACACTCTATCACTAAAAAAAAAAAAAAAAAAAAATGTGTTATTCCCCTATCTCGCCTCCCTTGCTTGTAATATTCGAAATAGGGTGGTTTAGGACAATAAACAATTATATTGCTTGAGTGTACTTTGAAGACAAATCACATTTCTTTTATAGCTAGAATGTAGAATTTTCGACTCGCTCGCTTCGCTCGCTCGTAAAATAAAAAAGGGGATGGTTCATACTCTAAGTAAAGGTTCAAGTCCCCTAAAATTTTCATTCAAGTAATGAGGATGTACCTCTGCGATATTTTTTATGCGGTTAATTGGAGGAATGGTAGATTAGACTAATGAGGATGTACCTCTGCGATATTTTTTTGTGCGGTTAATTGGAGGAATGGTAGGTTAGACTAATAATGCAGGGATATGGGTAGCAAAAACAGCCCCCCCCCCACCCCGCTTATTTAGTCTATCCTTCACGTCTCAACCTCTACACCCTTTCCTCGCTCGGTCAAGACCCTTCCCAAATTGGTCCTTTGATCCTATACCATAAAAAGTAGCCCTTTTACCAATAAAAAATTTCTCCAGTGCTGATTTTGTTCTTACAATGGGCCAAATTGTTTTTTCTAAGTGACTATTTATTCCTCAAGATGGGCTTAAGTAGCCCATCTTGAAACATGTAAGCTACCCCTTTTACCATGCATGTTTACCCATGATTATCACCCATTTCCCTCTAATTATAATAGCCGTCCTTTCTTCTGAGAAGTGCGATTTTTTCACTTTAAAAAGAATGTTCCTTTTGAAATGCAATGAGTTTTACAACCCACTTTTGTTTCTCATAGTACAGTTATTCTTTCTGCCGAGTGCCCCTTTTAAGTGTCCCTTTTAGTTTCAAATCATGCAATTCCCCTTCTGACAAGAGCCTCTTTTCACCTCAGTAAGTGCCCCCTTCAAATTATTCTGACACATGCCCTTTTTGTCTCCGATTATCTTTCCTCTTTTTTTGTGGGGGGGGGTGCCATTTCCCTTCTTTTGAGTACCCCTTTCACCTCTGGTAAGTGTCTCTAAAAATCCTCAAAAGAGCCATATACCTATCTCCAAAGAATCCGAGAGGGTATAATGATGATATTGATGCTATCATAATATTGGGTAGTAGAGAAGGCAGCAAGAGGGACCAAAACGCTCCTCCGCCTTATTTAAAAACGAAAAGTGCCCCTGAATGGAAGCAAATAGGATTTTTGTACATTTTCTAAAAGTTCGCTGGTTACGCTCGCTCACATCTAATGCATGACACATCAAGTGTGATGTCACCATGAATTCTCATCTATTCTCATGTTTATGATGAGATAGTGCCTAAAACCCCATTGAATTTGATTATATTCTATAATAAGTTTTCGTCGCGATGAAATGATAACAACAACAACAGCATTAATAAAAATCATATTTTGCTATCTTGCTTCGCAAATGAGAAATCAAAGGAGTATAGACCAATTTCACAACGCAAGAGGGCAGCAGACTGTTCGACACAGTTCGACATACTGCTGTGGGCGCTCCAACTTTTATAGTACACAAGTCAATAGCGCGTTATGTACATTCGTTCGATTTTTTGTCTATTTTGACCAGTATATGCAGATTTATTTTAATATTTGCAATGAGAAATTATCAGGGAAGTTCAGGTCGCAGCTGTGCGGTGCTCAAATGCCACAAGGATTAGAAAAAGTTTAAAAATTGGAAGCTAACTGAGTGCGAAATTCACTCGCTTTTGACTCATGAAGCCTGTTTGTGTGAGAAGCCGTACTCCCTACACAGGTTTCCGTAAGCAATGTGAAGGAATTCGTCGCCAGTGGGTAAAAACATCAACAGAAAGGACTTTTAAGTCAAGAAACATTATCATTATGTACTTTGGCGTAAAATTTAATGAGTGAAAACTTGACTTTGTAAACAGGGTAAGATTTAGGGCTCCCGTTTACTACGGCTTCTATGCTGCAATCGAACTTTTACTGACAAAACTAAGTTGAAAAACCATCGAAATTACAAAAATACATCATACCTTCATCCGTCAGATATGACCATTGTCTTACCTCATCTAACCATGTATCCATGCTTTATTTTATTGATCTAGAATAAAGTAAATGGAACAATATCGGGGCATATCTCATATTCATTTTGTACACAGAGCCAATCGCGGTCAGCGCGCTTGCCCACAGCAGCAATGGCGTCGCCGATAGAGGGCCAAATACATAAACCGGCCGTGAAATTGGTCTATATATTACTGGCTTCGACGAACCCCCCTAAAAAAACCTTTTTAACTGTGTCCTACATTTGAGGTAAACTTATAGCCTCGATGCGAATAAATCTTAGGACCTGTTAATTGTTACAGGTTGAAACAGTAATATTGCGGTTACAGTTCGTTATTCCGAAGGTTCGTTTGTTCCGAAGGTACGCTATTCCGAAGGTTCGTTTGTTCCGAAGGTTCGCTATTCCGAAAGTTCGTTATTCCGAAGGTTCTTAATCCGGAAACAAAATAAGGGTCGTTATTCCGTGTGTGTGTATATCTGTATACGAAATTGATCCTCGATTTCTTGTGAACGGCAAATCACCCCCCCCCCCCCCCCCCCCCCCAGGTGTAAGAACCTGTCTACGCCACTGGTACCAGTTATCAGCTTTTTCCATAATGAGAGTGGATCACTCCTGTACTACGTACATGTTCATTAAACTCGAATGTATGTTAAGAAAAGAATTGTCGTTTTATTTGTCATATCATTTCTCTTTCTCTCTAATTCACTTCTATAGAAAATTCGAGGCCTTCACTTATAATACAAGTACTTTATCGCGAGAAATCATAAGTATTCTCATCTTGAATATAAAACCTTCTATCTCTTATGCCCAAATTAATCTCAATTCTTTCAAGGCAGACATGGATTGGCTTACAGATATATTCCAGAAATAACCGATTAAAAAGGGGAGTGAGCATATCTTCGAAAAAAACAAACAACCAACCTTAATTGTGGTAGAAGGTAATACATGTTTTTCTTTCAGTTTTTCGTCCTGTCGTCTTTTCCGTGTCTTCCTGCCAAAAACTTTCAGTTCAGTGAAATTGAAAAATAACAGATATTGGGAATTTCCCACCATTTCACCATGCCCTTTGTCCTGCCCATAACTGCCTACAGACGTTCTACTTTTATTTAAAAGTTCACTTTTTTATTTCCACTTCATCTGTTTAGTATAACATGATTTGAGAGGAGTTCGTTTCAAAATGAAGTTGGTTTTGTTAAAGGAGAATGCAACTCAAGCATCAGTTTGCTCTATTTGATGACAGTAACATCCAAGGAAAGAAATGCATACGTTACTTTATTTGAAGCAAAAATCCATATAGAGAGTTTCCTGTTCTAATGTGAATTGTGATGTAAGGCATTTGATTTAACAGGGACTGACTGAAAGATTGACATGATCGACTGATTACATTGTAGCTTGTTTAAGCAGTGATGTGCACGAGCAAAGGGCCTTGAGACTTAATAACAATGGGTGCTGAACTCCTTCTTTTTCGAGGTTCTAGCTTTTGGAGAGAAATTTTAAATGTAGAAATCAAACAGTCAAAAGGTCAAGTGCGACTGAAATTATAGAACAGTCCATCATCGCTTTATGTGACATATACATGTATACGCAGAACCCGAGCGACTAGTTATTTTTCAAGAAATCAAATCCTCTTTTTTTAGGTAGGTAACAACCAGACCAACAAGATTTCGTTAAAATGTGGCATCAAGTGGATATAAGGCAAACACTAATGTTTATTCCAGCCCTCACCGCCCCCTGTATTCCCAACTTTCCTTCCCCTTATATTAAGGTCTAATAAAAAAAAATAATGGTTAATTCAAAGGAAGAATCTGATTTATTTACGAATTTAGATGCGAAAATAATGTTATCAGTATGTTGAGGATTTTGGGGATGGCCAAAAGAAGTAAATAGAACGAGTTGGACACTAAGATTTTAGCTCATAATTATGTGTATGGTGTTTTCCCCTGTCGTGTTGTTGTTGTTGGTTTTAGTTTTGCCTACAAAAGGACCATAAGAAGTTGGGAAATGTTTCACCTTTCTTCATGATATTGTATAATACCACATTAAATCACAATATTCTCATAAAGGAAAAATCTTGAATACTGAAATTAAAGCCCAGAACACCCTTCTTTTAGTATAGAGTTTATTTGAGCTTTTGAGAGCGCCAGTTGAAATATTATTAAAGCTTTATGCACGATGAATGGACATGGGATATGCAGGAAATGTACACCTTAGAGAGTATTCTGGAATATTGAAGGTATTTATCTTGTCGTTCGCTTTCTATCCATACATGCAGCAATTACTGTTATGTATTCCAAATTACAATGAGAAAACAAGCATCAAAACAAAGACTGGCGTCCGCAAAATAATTTGGAAAGAAGATTACACAGTATTTGCACATTACCAGTTAGGTCCTACAATGTGTTAAAAATATGACATGATTTAGAATATCCAAAAAATATTTTAATGATACAAAGTTTATAACATTTTTATATCACAAAGGGAATGGCGGAAGAGAGCAGCACTTTTAATTTAATGGTGGTTAAAAAAAAATCTTGAATACTGAATCAGACTGCTTCACTATTCCACAGTAAATAAAGTCAAGCTTTCGATAAACACCCCGAAAGAAATGCACAGATGTCATTTAAAGTTCACACAAGAAAGCCATTATTTCAACTGGGTTTTAAAGTTCCTCAAGACTCATTGTTATAAGTCTTTTGGTCTGTTGCTCATGCACATTCCTGTTTGAATAAGGTAAAATGCAGTCAGTAATCCAGAGCCTTGTTAAATAAATATCGTATGTCAAGATTCACATTACAACAAGAAACAGCTCTGTTTATAATTAGCTCTACAAATTAAGTACTGCATACATAATTTTTTCTCATGGATGATATTGTCATCGAGTACACACACAGCAGAGGCGTCGATCCTGGGGGGGGGGGGGGGGGGGGGCAGGGGGGCAGTTGCCCCCCCCCCCAAGAAAATTTCGGGGGGGGGGCAAAGATATCATT
>JAPZVO010000979.1:0-24027 GCA_029962745.1 Echinometra lucunter | reverse complement strand
CTCCCCCTTAACTCCTTATATATTCTACACAAACATACAAAGGCATAGGGAGGTCCACTTCCAGGGCCATAGACAGAGGGGAGGGGGGGGGGGGAGGATGAAATGTACAATCATAATAATAATGGTTATCAAAATAGTTATCATCATAATAATATTAGTTATCATAATAATAATAGTTATCGAAATAGTTATCATCATCATCATCATCATCATCATCATCATCATCGTTAATGTGACTGAAATGACGATTACTATCATAACTTTATCGATCATTCTTCTGATTTATGTAGTTATTTGTATTACTTTTGGGTAATTTCGGCGCCGTCACATTTTTTTCTGAAGTGGTGTAACAACAAAATCTTTAAAAAAAAGATAAATAGCGTGATGCAAATATGCAATAATGTGTGTCAGTCTATATCCTTTATTCGTTTTTCACGGTGCGTATGCCTGTGCATTCGGGTGTATGTGTGCGGGTGTGTGTGTGTGTGTGTGTGTGTATCTTATATATATATATTCAAGGTATTTCATTCCATCATTATTTGCTTCAGTTTTTTTTTTTGTAAATAGTTTTGTTATTTGTCATTGATATGAAATGAAGATTTGTCAATTTTGTTTATATTTATCTGAGTTTATTTGAATGAAATACTTAATAAAAACATGTTGAAAAAAAAAAGTATCTGTGTGTGTATCTGTATACGAAATAGATCCTCGATCGAATTCTCGTGAACGGCAAATGATCCCCCCCAGGTGTAAGAACCTGTCTACGCCACTGTTAATACCATCGTGCATTTGGATGAAGATTTATTACTTCTACCATAAAAAAATAGTATATAATTTTTTCTCGCTCGCTGCGCTCGCTCGTATAACATTAAGATCCAGGATGGTCTTTGAAAGCGAATGAATCAGGCCAGAGAGGTGACCAAATATATAATTTAGAGATCTTTAAGCCCATCATGTAGTTTGATGAAGAACTTTCACTTCTGCGCTCGCTCGTATTATATCTCGATTATGATACAGAATGTTTTCGGAAAGCGAACACATTCAGCAAGTGAGGTGAACAAATATATAATTTAGAAGCAAAATATGATAGAGGCACAGAATCTAACATTCCTCGTGGGCTTTATACGGTTGAATTTGTCGACGTTGGTCGTCGGCAATCGGGGGCACTGTTTGTCGACAATCTGGCCTCTAACCCCCCCCCCCCCATTAAAAAAAAGTCTAGCGACACCCCTGGCGATATGCATTTTTGAATACAGAGAACCCTTTCCTGGATTAGGGTCGATGTGATTCCAAAGAACAAAAAAACAAACAAACAAACTTGCATGTTTAGTAATGAATCCGTAACCAGATAAATTATTCTTGATATTAATTCCATGATGGCGCCCAAATTAGTGTTCGTTAATGATTTAAAATAGTATGCAAAACTGAAACGCACGCTTCTACCCTTTGGTAATTTTTCTCATTTTTCCCCAAGTAGAATTTACTTTAAAACATGTCTTTTTCCTTACGCACACGATTTAAATCTTACTACTCAAAACTTCAATTTATCAGAACATAGGAGAAATTTCAAAGGAAATTTAACTACAGGAACATTCAAGCAGTTTGAACTTGTATTGATTTAGTAATGTTACATCGAATTAAGAATTATCCACTGTACTCGAAAAATAATTTGACTGTAGGCCTATTAATCTTTCTCAGTTAAAGACTGATGAATTGCCTCATTGAAATATTTCTAACGTTATGGCATAAATACTCAGTAAGCATGATAAGAACAAATGCATTAAGAAAAAAAAATCATTTTGTGGTTGAATAGAAATTTAAGGATTGTGAAATATTTTCAACTCATATAAGCAAAGAAAGAACAATTTTGAATTGTCACTAAATTCAAAGAAAATCAAAACTTGATAACTGAAAACCTGACAAGATGCTACGATCATTTATTTGTTTTAGAGATATCACCTGTATCTTTCGACTTCATTTTCAAGGTTATCTGGTTTGGTTGGTGGGAATACATGCACGCCATACCAGTCAATTATTATTGAGCATTTTGAGAGACTTCATATGCATGGTTAAGTTAAGGTTAAGACACGCCTTTAGGAATTAATTTTTCACTGAATTTGGGTTTGGTATATGATCTTAATTATAAAGAAAAGCTAAAACGAATGGAACAGACTATAAATTGCTGGCGAATGAGAAACCTTTCTTTAATTGCTAAATATGTGTAATAAAGTCCCTTGTTCTTCCACAATTGCTATATCTTTTTTCTGTTCTCAGTATAAAGATACCCCAGAAGTTTATTAAGGAGTTTAATAGTTTGTCTTTTCAATTAATTTGGAGTGGTGGCAAAGATAGAGTTAAAAGAAAATTTTTGTATAGTGATTATCTTCAATGTGGTCTCAAAATGACTGATCCATGGTCATTTGCTCTTGCTCAAAAAATGACATGGTAAAATTTTTACTTGATGAAAACTATGATTCTCTTTGGAAGACAATTGAATAGTTAGCCCTTGAAAAATTTAATTGAGACCCCCACATTCTGTGGAAATCATATGCCGCAGAATCAATTTTACAATCTTTGGGTAACACTCAGGTGGCAGATTCTTTACGTACATGCTATATTTATAGGGAACATACAACTTTAGAAACCTATAGGTGCAAGTATGCTGAGATTGGGACTTGCCAGATATTGTGGTTTAATAAATTAATTCGTTCGAAATCCAAAAATCATTTTTTTTATTATGACACCTGGTTTGATAAGAATGTCTTGATGACTTATCTGGTGAATCCACCCCTCCCTGGTCATAAATTATTTGAAGAATTGATATTAGATTTTGACATCCCTCAAACAGATAGAAGAAAATTCAATTTCCTGTTGAAAAATATTCCCAGTAAATGGCTAGAAGATGTTCTTTGGTATAAAATAGATATTTATGATTCCTTGGTTACTGAATTAAATGCTGCCAAAAAAGTCCCTAAGCATGATTATAAAATGTCAAATGTTCCACTTCTACCTGACAAGAGATATGAATATATGAATAGTAAAATAACAGTTCCTGATGATATTAATTGGGAAGAGGTACACAAGGCTAATTTCACTTGCACAATTAACACAAGATCAAAGATTCGTCAAATTGTGCATTTTGTGATAATCGGAAGGAGTCAGTTACTCATTTGTTTTCCAATTTGGGCATATTTGTTGAACATATTTAAAAAACATTTTAAGAACTTTAACCTTACCAATTTTGAAAAAACTTTTTGGTTTACCATCAGATAAATTAATTACCAACTCTTGTTAGTGAACAAATACTATATTTGTACTTGTAAATGTAAGAGTGATATACCAAATGTTGATCTTTTAAGGGTTTCATAAGAAAACTAAAAGATATTGAGTATCACTTAGCGAAAAAAAGAAACAAACTAAATTCGCATTTCAAAAAAATTGCGATTTGATTTATGATACATGTTCTCATTTTAGAAGTAATTGTTTATTATAACCTGTGCCCCTATTCCATTTTATAGTTTATTTTGCAGTTCAGATTATGATTTCTACTTGAACAGTGCATACAAAGTATCCCTTATAAATGTTATAGGCACATACACAGTGCATGAACTTGTCTTTCCAGCTTTTTATTGTTTATTTATTTTACTCATTTTCACAGTTTTGGTCCTTGATTCCACAGGAGCTGATAGTGTGGTGACATTACCAATATCATCAACTATAGTTTACAGTATCTGCTGCAATTTTTCAAAATTTTACTAAAAAACATTCAAGATCATGTTTGTGTGCGCCTGTGAGAAATGTTTTGGTAATGGTAGTGATTCACAGTTATTTTGTTTTTCGGAAGCACCGTGATTTCGTGCCTATTTACCCCCAAGCCAAGGTATTGGGTATTTTGCTGGCTCCCCTTGACTTCCCCGGGTCATTTCACGCCCTGGGTTCTGAGTGGTTAAGATGATTGTGGACTATACTTTAGCAGAAATTACTATCCCCCCCCCCTCCATTTCGGGACAGACTGAATACAATTGCGGAAGCTTTGATGATAATAACATGAGAGTGGAAAAGTGATGGGGTTACGTTGGATGAGAGGTGCATTAATTGAAGTTGTATAAGCGGGCATGGTGTCTGTCTCGTCGTGTGGGGGCCATGGACCGGGGTAGCCATTCTGTCGGGGTGGGTTGTGGTGCGTGGGGTCTTCGGGGGAGCCGTGCTTCCTGTACCAACAATTACGGCGGCTCTTTTATTGTTATAGTTTTCTACATCTTTCTTGTCACGTTATCTTATCTTATTTTATTTTTCTAATCTCTTTTATTTGTATTTTTTATGACTTGTTAATCATTGATAATGTTTTGTAAATACTGTAATTTTTGCATGATTGAAAATCAATAAAACATTTGAATTAAAAAAAAAAAATGGTTAAGACACGCACTTCAAACTGCTGATTCTTATAGGTCAACGTCCCAACGACATGTATATCAAGGTAATAATGATGGTTACAGTTCTTTATTCCGAAGGCTTGGTAGTCCGAAAATGAAATAAGGTTCGTTATTCCGAGAGTTCTTAGTCCGAAAAATGAAAAAGGGTTCGTTATTCTGAAGGTTCGTTAATCCGACAACGAAATGAGGGTCGTCGTTAGTTACTTTCGGACTTTCGAATCTTCGGAATAACGAACCTTCGGAATAAAGCCACAAATGTTTGGATTAACGAACCCTTTTCATTTTCGGACTAACGAACATCGAGGTATACGTAATTTTGGAATAACAAGCCTCCGGTAAACCAAACCTTCGGAATAACAAGCATAACCCATAATGGTAATAATTATTGCTGGTCATTCAAGAAGAACAGCGTAACCGTGGTAACGATGCCAATGAGGCTACCCTAGGTACGCATACATACATCATCTAACGTAAACTATAAGGTCATCATGCAGGGGCGTATCTCCAACATGTCCAGGGTAGCTCAGATGCTGGGGTGGTTTAAACCTGACTGGATTGGAGATACAAAGATCGTACACTTGCCCAAGGCAACTATCTTTACTCCTCTCTTCATCTAGCTACATAAGCGGATTGGCTTAAGTCAGGATACCGAGGGCTCCTCTCAGAATAATTATTGTTCCGACTCTAATTATTACAGGTGAACAAATTGTACTGCCAAAGGCGATATGCATTTTTGAATACAGAGAACCCTTTCCTGTGTGAGGGTCGATGTGATTCCATACGACATATCTTTTTATGACAAAAAAAATGAAACAAATGAATGATTACTTATTTACTTACTAATTACCAACGAAATTATTTACCTACCTACCTACCTACCTACCTTACTAAGTAGCTAACTAACTATAACTAACTAAATACATATATAAATGTATTAATGAATAAAGGAATGAATATATTAATAAGGATTCTGAAAACACTATGAAAATCTCGTCATTAACATAATGTTGGTGTTGATCGAATTTCTGGGTAATATAGACAACCCTGTAAAACCGGTTTATAAACTCTGAATATAACATAGCATGTTAAGATCTAGATAAACAAGTTTTATCGAAGTCTTTTGATAGACGCACTTTATCTTTCGACTACATTTTTGAAGGTTAATCACGATCAGGTTACGTTCACTGAAGTACAAGCATGCCTACCAGTAAATTTCTGTTTAGGCTCTATTTGCATGATTAAGTCCTCTTTGTCATTAGGGGCGAGCGGAAAAAAAGAGAGAAAGATAAAAGCATCATGTGCACGTTGGGACAACGAGACCCAGTTTGGTAATTAGCAAACATCCTGGCTAATAACTACAAACTGTCGGATGATTATGTGGTCGCGTTACATGCATGACGACAATATTTGTTAATTTATTATAGGCCCCAAATTCCCGAAAGGTGAGGTGTATAGTACTTGAAATACACCCCTCTTAAGGTACGAGCCGTGAGCATTATCATTTTTACCCAGTGTCGTGTGGACACGGCTCTTCGTAGATTCATGAAGGTCGTAACGCGACCGTGACGACGCGCGTGCCGTGAACTTAATTTTCCGATGGCTCGAAATATTAAACATATTAATTTACACAGAGCATTTCGTAAATATACATCAGTGCGCTTTGCATTGTTATAGCCTACGTTATCTTTACTGGATTCCTATTGGCTGCATGTGACATACTCCGAGTACCAAAACATCAAAACCCTGATCATCAAAAGAGTCTCTTTCCTTTTGGATGTCAGCCTTTCGTGTACAGCTGCACCCTCCAGACCGATGACGACACAAGACGATTCCTTAAACCAAGAAAGTGGAAGATCGACCTAGAGACATCTGTCATTTCGTAAACCAAGATCAATATCAGTCTACTTTTCAAAATTCCTTTTCCTTGATAGAAGGCAACCTTACGTCTACAGTAAGTTAA
Organism: Echinometra lucunter; assembly: GCA_029962745.1. Classification (NCBI taxonomy): domain Eukaryota; kingdom Metazoa; phylum Echinodermata; class Echinoidea; order Camarodonta; family Echinometridae; genus Echinometra; species Echinometra lucunter. The sequence continues at coordinate 17,634 of JAPZVO010000979.1, read as the reverse complement.
TATCACAGATGATTCTTTTTTCATCTTGTTTGTTCTCTCTGTATTTTCTTTTCCACACCTTAATTTAGATGCACTCCGTTCGCTCATCTCTGTGCTGCTTTTTTTTTTCTTTTCTTTATTTTTCTTTATATTTCTCATTAAAAAAAATCTTTTTATCTGTTCTATCTCCGTCACAATCTCTCTTCCCTACCTCTCTTATTAATATCCCATTTTTATTTTTCCATCAGTATTTTGTTCTCTTAGTAGCATCTCCTTCACACTCGCTCTTCCCTTGTCCCTATACCTCTCGTATTCAATCCATTTTCATTGGTCTGTCATTTTTTCACACTCTCGTGATATACTACGCCCTTCAATCTAGTCAACTTTGACAGTACTATACTGAAGTCAAAAGTGACACAGTTCTAGTCAAAATGACCAGATTCTAGTGAAATAATTTGACTAGTCTACCGGATCATACAGGCACCAACACCAACAGCTTGAATTGATTCTTGTGAAATTGACTAGAATCTAGGCACATTTGACTAGAAAAGAGTTTACAAGTGCCTGAGGGATCTCGTGTTCTAGTCAAGTAGGAATTCTGGTTATTTTTGCTAGAATTGTGTCACTTTTGACTAGAAAGTGTTCAACCTGGTCTCCTTCTTAAATCAGGCAATATACCTAATGTACAAACGGTCTTATAACAGGTATATGGCCTGAAATAGCAGGTTGAATAAAATGTCGCCATCTGGCGGCCGCGTTGTCTAAAAATTATGTACGTAAAAGGTGGCTAACTTCAGGCTTCAGTAGTGCGATTGTAATTCATCCCCCCCCCCCCCACCATTGCACCCCATTCGAATAGACTCCCAACGAGTTGTAGGGCATGAAGTATGCATGAACCTGCTAGGTTGATTGGGTGCCGTATTTTGATTTTTGGTTTGACGGGCGCTTAGCAGGGCCTATATTTATCTGAGATACCGAGATACCTATACAAGACATATTGCAATGTAAAAGTCATCGTCCATATCTCCCCCCCCCCCCCCCCGGCCGTATTACCGCCAAATACTAGATACTAGTAGTCTATTTATCAGATGTGACTTGAATATTTGAAATGAAAATAGTAATTAATCACACATTCTTATCAGCTATTATGACAAATGAATTTTATTGTAAAACATTACATTCTTTTCCATCAGTTCCGTGCTATCTATGCCCCATGAATGCATACTTTAATTTCATAATTAAAAATTAACATCGTATCTGGTATGTAGCCTATATCCCCAGCGCTCTGATTCGTAATTGCGTAACGTGCACATGCTAGGTTTTTTGGTTCAGTTCCACGCAGATAGCTAGCTAGCTACGCCGCGCCGCCGTCGTCCGTCCGATCCGGCTGACGTCCGCATCGACATGAATCCAGCCAAACTACTAAATCCAACCAAGATAGAAATCAGCAGATTGACAGCTCTAGTACAAATACAGCGCGGATTGAAGGAAAAGAAAAGGCTAAGGAGTAAGGTAGGTCTAACATTTAGCATGATCCAGCATTAGACCTAGTATTATAATAGCAAAGCAATGGAATGCAAACCAAAGCCAGGCAGAGCCAAAGGCAAAGCTACATCATACATGTACACCGCCTACCATGCCTACACTGGCTGCAGAATGGCCCACCCGTACCCGTACTCAGTAGGCTAGTCAGGAGACTCTCAAGAAGTCTCCGGTAGGCACTATTGAGGCGACTCTGAAGTGAGGATGACAGCGGAGATCAACTGTCAGCGACCTGATTGAAGAATATTCATCACACTTTAACTGTTTTGTCAAAGGAATAAACGCCATTTGGCATTACCAACAATTTCATAACGACAAAAAAATTGTCAGCGTCACAGGGATTCGAACCTTGGCCACGATTAACATTAGACCGAAGTGTTCTGTCTCTAACAGTCGTCGTTAGCCTCGTATTTTGGTAGGGTCGGCACTCCTCCTTTATAGAGACAGAAGCGCCCTAATGCGATGTCCATGCAATCTCATTGTGCTGGGGCAGCGCAATGAAAAACTCTCTCAAATTAATGCTTGTCACATTTTTTCATGGATTTTACATGTATCATAATACGGTATATAGTATACAGTTTACCAATGTGTAGTCTTTTTTCTTCTCACTCATCATTTTCAGGTGAATTCAGGGTCCTAACGTTTGGTCCTCTCGGTTGAAAATCTTGCCGCAGCCAACCTCTATCTCTAGCTCTGTTCGCGCTCGCCTCCGCGCTTTTCGCAGTGAGCCGGATATCAGCGAATTTGCGACTCGCATTTCAACCGTACAATCATATCAACGAGCTACCAATACGAAACAACAACAACAAAAACATCGTTCGTACGTATATGCCCAAATGTACGTACGTGGTCGATCGTTTGAATACGGCCGGTTGAAATGCGAGTCGCAAATTCGCTGATCTCTGGCTCCCTGCGAAAAGCGCGGAGGCGAGCGCGAATAGAGCTAGAGATAGAGGTTGGCTGCGGCAAGATTTTCAACCGAGAGGACCTAACGTTAGGACCCTGAATTCACCTGAAAATGATGAGTGAGAAGAAACAAGACTAAACATTGGTAAACTGTATACTATATACCGTATTATGATACATGTGAAATCCATGAAAAAATGTGACAAGCATTAATTTGAGAGAGTTTTTCATTGCGCTGCCCCAGCACAATGAGATTGCATGGACATCGCATTAGGGCGCTTCTGTCTCTATAAAGGAGGAGTGCCGACCCTACCAAAATACGAGGCTAACGACGACTGTTAGAGACAGAACACTTCGGTCTAGATTAACATTAGCATGACTGGTAATCGAGTTCTGACAGTGGCTTAAACCACTGCGCAACAAGCAGCTGACGAGGCAGTCGCTGCACTTTATTCATTTATAGATCTACCTGGATTCATTTCTATTCTTAACTTTTCAGACATGAGCATGGAAAGTGATGGGTCTCTATTATAAACTCTAGACTCTAGAATATATATCATTCCAAGTCATATCCCTAAATTTGAATGGCTGTCGCGAAAGGACTACTACTGTCATGACCATAGGCTAGGTCAAAACGGTGTTTTGAATAGAGAAACTAATTGCCGACATGAACGCGAAATAAATTCACTTAGAATTTTAGAGCTGCTATAACCATGATAACAGAGGAGAAAAGTTTTGAATTTACTTACCAGCATCATTCCGGCAGTGCCCCGAGGCTCTCTGGAAGACTTCCTTTTTCAATTTTGCGACAGCCACCCAAAGACAGGAAAAGGGAGAGATTAGCTAGATAGCTACTATATTTATTTGATGAGTGTAGGCCAATGAAAACAATAAATGTGGGCAGTGTATACAGCCACACGCGTGTGTCTTTACCTTACGGCCACACGCGTGTGGTTGTATCCACAGCATCGACATGAGGATACAGCCACACTCAACTGAATTCCCACTTTATGCGCCGCTACAGCTATCGCTAGTGTGTATGTATGCACGCACAAGCCATGTGTCTTTGTTGCCAAACCCCAGAACTTGGATCGTCACGAAGGTTTTATCTCTTGAAATTCACTGAAATACAAACAATATTGTACTATATTGTCACCTGCTTGCTGACAAGGTGAGAATGAAGTGAAAATATTGTTTGTATAATAAGTGAAATCGAGAGATAAAACCTTCGTGACGACCCAAGTCGCAGCACATACCATCGCATGAATACACATTGCTTGTGCAGTGCAGTGCACACTAGCGATAGCTGCAGCGGCGCATGTATAAGTGGGAATTCAGTTGAGTGTGGCTGTATCCTCATGTCGATGCTGTGGATACAACCACACGCGTGTGGCCGTAAGGTAAAGACACGCGCGTGTGGCTGTATACACTGCCATAAATATTATGCCTCCAAATCACACTTTCACATGCCCGGCTAGCACTGCAAACCACCTTCGGAATTCACCAGTGGATTAGAAAATCTAACTGTGATATCAGAATCTAAAATTTATTTTTCAAACTCAAAATATTGACTTTTGATTGATACAAGTACCTACAATGTACCTTAGCGATATCACTGCTTGATAGCATGACCTCTGACATCTTACACCTTCTAATCTCGCCACAGGTGCTAGGCGCGATCGGCGAAGAGCGTTACATGCAGCCATAGAGATTCTATATATTGACACTAGAGCACTCACTACGCATAATTTGCACGTGCACTGCTGCTCTGCGCAATAGAGCAGACAGGCTGCCATCTTAATCCGGGCAAACACTCCGATTCTGCCCGGATTATAGCATGTTAGCCTACATGTATATGGGAGCGAGTTGAGATACATGCATGTCAATTTCTCTGCAATTACTTTACCATTTTCCTCTGTTTAACGTTGTATACAATTTAAAAGTCATATGACCAAATATATTCATGTTTTATAATGTGATCTCCTTGTCATTTTAGGGCAGATGCAGGGGGGGGGGGGTTGGCATGGAGAGGATGACCCTTCCTAGGATGCTGAAATGTATTGCATGTATGTGAGTTTAGGGAGTGGCAAAAATATAATTGATTTGATATATTTTTTAAAATGGGAACGATTTATTTACAAGAGTTCCTCCCCCCCCCCCCCCCCCCCCCCCCGAAAAAAAATAGGTGGCATCATGGGAAACACCCCAAAGTGCCCCTTTGGTTAAAATACACACATATTTGTACAATGTAAGTCCCCTGAGTATGGAACTATTTTAATGAAATAATGGAATCATATTTAATATGAGGGCATGGAAGTTGTTCAGATGCATGCGATTCACTTCTGAGTGAAAGGGTAGGGGTAGCACCGAAAGTGCCCATGGGGCATTAGAAATATATGCACATTTTATGGCTTCTCAATATGATAATGCACAATTTCAATTTTCCTAAATTTTGTTTAATGAATGTTTCCCCAAGCAGTGGAAGTTTAAAGTTGTTCGAATTGGGTAGGCGTGCTTACATGTATACCTCACTGAGGGAATAGGCAAAGGGGCTTGGGCCTAGAGACAAAATTTGTATATAAGTGCCCCTGTTGCTAAAAATGACAAATTATATTTATCAGTAGGTTGTGAAAGTACAATCAGATTATGAACAATTATAATTTCCGTTTGCAGAAGGATGATTCCTACCACGTTTGGCCAAAATCCAGCTGCTTCTCATTGAAAAAAAAATTCACTTCTATTTCTGCCCCATGAGCACGTTCGGATAGTGCTGCCCCAACAAACACATTTCTCACTAGGCACTTAACAGATTTGGTAATTCTTACTGGTTAGGAATGATTCCAACCAAATTTGGTTAAAATCTAACTATCCATTACTCATATAGGCAGGAAAATGTTCATATTTATTATCAAAGGGGCACTTTAGTGTTTCACCCTTAGCCCCCCCCCCCCCCTTCCTCAGGGAGGGACACATTTGTATCTTCTAGACCCTGTCTGAAAATTTCTCACTTCTCAACTTGTGCCTATATTCCATCGTAAAGCTCACCCAATTGCAAACAATGTACATTTAAGCATCTTAAGGGGTCACCCCCTCCCTGCCCCTGCCCCTGACTCCAACATCGGTTTGCGTGGTTACACGTACACTTCCAAAAATATAAAATTTAGTCCATAAGGAAGTTTTGTGCCAAAATGGTGCCTTTATCCACCTTGTAATGATACAGCTGCAAAGCTAAGCCCCTATAGCCCGTACCTGGTTATGTTGATTTATGCCGGGATTAAGATGGTGGACGGCCTGATCAATTCGTCACAGTAATGCGGGGGGTACATGTACGCCCTCTAGTGTCAATATATAAGATCTCTATGTATACAGCGCACACTCTCGCATGTATCACCGGTCGCCAAATACGTGCGAGAGTGCGCACTGCGTCTACCGCTCTTCGCAGATCGCGCCTAGAGCCTGTGGCGAGACCAGCAGGTGTAAGATGTCGGAGGTCGCGCTATTGACATGGAAATTAATCAAGCGGCAATATCACTAAGAAGGTACATGTAGGTGGGTCATTCCATCCGGATTCACCAAATGGGTTACACCCTACTTTCTCAGAATGTGTTCAAATTTGGTACACATAAAATTCAACATGTGTCATGGATGAAACAAATTGAAATAACTGGAAACGGCCCGTCGGTCCCCGCGCTACGGCCCGCCCTTTTTTTTTCATTTTGGCAAAAATAGGCATGACCCCCAACTTTCAAACAGCTATTGTGCCAGAACTGGATGACCAATTTTCATGAAACTGGTACCATTGACAAGGAAATTCAGAAAGAAATCCCAAAAATGCATCAAAATGAGTGCTGGCACAATCTAAAAGGTCATAACCTCTTGACCTTTATTTTGACCTTGTTTTTTACCCCCAGGTGCAAATTCATCGAACTGTATTTTGAAGTATGTTGATTGTCACTATAATGTTTACAAAATATGTTAAAACCAAAGATGATATTTTATTTCTTCACCTTTAAAAACTTAAACAAACCAGTTGCTTTGAAAATTCATTGTTGCCCCATGTATTGACATTTGTGTAGGTACAATGTTGGCAAGTCTCTTGTTATATGCATACTTCCACACTCGGGTTACATTATAAATACAGGTAAAAGAAATTAATCTTTTCAGGTTATTTACATAAATCTAATTTTAAGCACAATATGATAGTGTATGTGAGAGTATATAATAGATATTTTGGCCTTCTGATGGGGGGGGGGTGCCCCCCCCCCCAACAGAAGGCCTAGGCCTATATATCTTTAAAGTGATTACACAATGGTAAACATTTTTTTATATGATCGAGAATGGAATTATAAGAGGAATAACATTAGAAATTTGATGATTTTCAATCGAAATCAGTGCATTTTGGCTAATTTTCTCATAAAAGTCAAGAGTTGACAAAAAAATTGGGGATGGGGTATGACGTCAAAGTGGGTACCCTGCTTCGCGCATTGCAGTTGTGCTAGGTGCTAGACTGTACAATATGTATTATGCGTTGCGCGCATTGTGCTAGAATTGCGCGACAAGGTACCCACTTTTACACCATTTTAATGTCAAAGTGGGTACCCATTTGAAACTTGGTCACAGCGCTCTTTTAAATGAACTAACATTGTTTCAGCATTGGGTACCCCTTTTAAAGGTGCAATATTTCATACCCATTTGAGGGTATCTTGCATTGTTTTTATATACCCTAAGCAGAGATATCTTCAACTAGATGTTTTTCCCTGTTTTTCAAGTAAAAAAAAACGTACTTGTAAACACATTAAAGAATGTTCTCATTAAAAGAGGGGTATTTTTTCTTTTCTTCACACAATAACAGCGATTGATTTGTCATATTTTCATTCCATCGTCAGGGTCTATCCAATTTCCTACCCTTTTCGGGTTCCAGCACTAGGGAATTTGATACCCTTTTTTCTGATTTTTGCTGTTTTTGATACCCTAAAGTGGATCCCTGGGTTCCCCGCCTGGTGCTTAAAAATGACCCTTTTCCTACATTTTTGTTTACACAAATGATGTACAAGCCTCAATGAGACACATCCCCCTGGGGGAAAAAATTCTGATTGAAAGCACCGAGCCATAAAAAAATTGAAAGCACCGAGCCATAAAAAAACCCATTAAAAAACGTTTTAAAACTTTTTTTTTTAATGAAAATGTTTTTTATTACAACCCTGACCGATATATAGATAGTTGGCTATGTAGATAAGTTTAAGAAAGGCCTCTTATTGTTTTGGTCAATAAAAATGATACAGGTTGCACTGTGCTTATACTGTAGAAATGAATATCATTCTACACAATGCATTCGTAAAAAGTATTACTACTTTGATACTATGTATTACTATTTTGTCATTGTACTTGTTAACAGACAGCAGTAAGCAACGAGTACGTCTGAGAAGGAAAAATGAAAAGGGGAAAGGCCAAGCTTGAGGAGCTACTGACAAGATTGGCAGGTGGTACAGCTTTGAGTTTGGCAGATGCAATCTCTAGAAATTTCCTGAGGCACTCAGGTAACTCGGGGTCAAATGTATTATAACATTTATTTTGTCTTAGATGCTTTCATACTTTTTTATATTTGCAACATATCTGTCATAGGGGAAAAAATTAATGTGGATTTTCATTGTCTTCATTTCATATTGCATTAGTTTCATGCATAAGATCTTACAGGAAAAACCCTAAACACTGAAAGAATTTTCCTCTTTTCAAGGGGATATCCAAAGGATATCCATTTTCAGCCTGAAGAATGAAAACAATCTTACTTTTTAAAAATCATTAATATCATGAATAGTATGAGTCAACGAAATAGGATTTACAGAAACTTCCTGTTATGGATTATAGAGTCATGTCATCACAAGCATACATACATTTTGTAAAGGATGGGAATGTTGAAAAAATTGGCAACATCCAACATCCCTTTCCTTACTCAAAAAATTCACCAAACCTGTGTGGGGATCAAAACTGTTTCCATTCATTCTTTTTGAATGCAGGAGAATTTTTAAATGGGTGAAATCTCTGACTTGTAGATGTTTCTCACATCCTTTAAACAATAGACAGTGCTTCCGAACCCCTGCACGAGTTTGGCCTGTTTTGACACTATTTTTATTCCTCTATGAATGAAACATTGTTTTGTTTCCATGCATGCTCTCATGATTACTTAAGAACCATTTGATGAATCAACTTCAAACTTGAATCATGTACGCATATGGGAAAGACGAGGATCTGATTAGATTTGGGTCTCACAAGGTCAAAGGTCATAGGTCATAAAGGTCATGAAAGTTGCATAAAAACGATTTGACGGATGAACTTCAAACTTGTGTGTCATGTATGCATATGGGAGGGAAAAATGATCTGATTAGATTTGGGGCTCATGAGGTCATAGGTCACAGGTCATAGAGATCATATACATGAAAGACATCAGGTATGTAGTTGGGGAGACTGAGAGACTCCTTGTTCTTTGGGAAATTTGAATTGTTTATTGATTACTTTTATATTGATGTGCGAGTGGAGGTGACATAATGACACCAAACAAATAGACATGGTCAGCAATTACAAATTTCCTAAATACAGACATTGCAAAATGGGTCTAATTCAACAAGAAAAGTGTGAAGTGAAAATTTTCACATTCCACTACCTGAGATACTTATAGTGCTGTGTGCACATGTACATGCATCTCTATGCAAACACCACTGAGTGTACACTGTGAGTTCTCTCTGTGTCATCATCTTTCTCTCCCTCCCCCTCTCATTCCTGCTCCTTGTCATTCTTATAAAATGACCCTTGCCTGTCTCTATCATTCTCCCATTGAATTCTCCCCTTCTCCTTTGTCCTCCCCATCTCAATTACACAAATCCTGCTGCAGAAATAACATAGAATGCCTGGGACATCATCTGTTGCATGTCATTTAAAAAATTTGACTTCAGAAATTTTTTTTTTAAAAACCTGATGTGAATTATGATTTTTTGCCTGGAATTCGTAGCTTCATTATCAGTCATTCACTGAGTACAATTTAAGCATTCACAAGCTCTGAGGGTTTTTTTTTTTTTTTTTTGGGGGGGGTGCAATTTTTAAAGACAGCAATCAAGGGAAAGCAATTGACTATGCACATGTTTCACGGCAGACATGGGTTACTTAATGAGGTCTATGTTCTTTCAGACTAACAAACTCAACATTCCCCCTTAAAAAGGAATTATGCACATGAAAATGACTCGTTCTTGTGATAGTGTACTCAGCCATTTGACAAATCAACTTCAAACATGAGTCATATCTGAATATGGGACGGAAAATGATCTTATTAGATTTTAGGGTCACAAGGTGAAAGGTAAAAGATCATGAACATCTTTGTGTACATGATAATTGTATGTCCTTGCGATAACTTCTGAACCATTTGAGGGATCAACTTCAAATATGGAAGACACAGTGTAACTTGAATAAAACCTCTTTTTTCAGTTTCGTACTCTAATTGTATCATAACATATTTGCCATAATTGAAAGTGATATATTTGTGATGTGGTTTGATGTTGAGGCATTCATTATGTTTTCAGATTGTCTGTTCATCTGTCTGTCTACTCAATAATGCAATATCTCTATAACCTTTGAAATATGAACTGCAGACTTAGTGCAAGAATATCTATCTAACAGGATAATTTCTTTAGAGTTCAGGGTGTGTAGGTCAAAGAGCAAAGGTCACAGAGGTATATTTCAACATGTTAGTTTGAAGCAGAGATTCCAACACTTTCGATGTCACCCTAACTTCGGCTTTTATGTTCACAATCGTTATCCTCCCTTAAGTTTTTGCAGGGAGCAGTATACAAGTACTGTTACCATCGCTATTGAAATACAAGTATGAGGTATTCAGATTGAGTCTGAAATACTGTGCGCTAACTTCTCCATGTAGTACATCATTTAATTTTCCACTTGCATCAAACTTATCTCTGGGTTGAAATGACGTACACCATGACTGCCAACGGAACTGAAGTAAGCAACTCTTGTCTTGCTGCTACATAACTTTAAGGCAAAGACATGCAGGCAAAGTATGCAGGTTTTCTATGCTGACTGCCCTGGCACAGGATTGTGAGCATTATTTATCCCCTCAATAGATAAGTTCCCCCAAAGTGCAATGTAATATAATTTCCTGTAGAATGTTAGGACAAGTAGGTGGGAAAGTCTGATACTGAACAAAATAAACATTATGACTGGGAATTTCAAGTATTTTGAACGTTGGGTACCTGTCCAAATATCGGGCGGGAACCGGATTTCCCAAAATGATACAACAGAAAACAGGTGATGTATTAACTAACATGCTAGAATTTTCATGTTTATAGCAGCTAAATAATTTCAAGAAATTACAAATACCCTTGCCAGTATTGAAATAAATATAATATGAAGTCATTTCCATCCTATTTTGTGATGATAATTCCCATATTTTGCCTCTTTATGTCAGAAACTGATGATGAAATAGAGAGAGATCATGCAAGCTGCCATTTTGTTGGACGAATAATAAAACAATGGCCTCGCTGCATAACAATCACGTTGAAATAATAGAAGGGCTCACTCACCGCATTATGTGACTAGGTATGTGCTACTCAAGCGCATCCACCAACTAAAAAATGGACTTAAGTGTAAGACCGGCCTGCTCCTAATAGGCCGAACGTCAACTTTCCCAGTGGCAGGGAAAAAATACATGGGGGCTCGGGGCGAATTCGCCCCCGAATGCTGGGCAGCAGATTCTGACTGAGAGCTTGAGTGGGCCAATCAAATGGTTCACTGCTTTCTAAATGAAACATTAACTATATTGTCAAACACATTAAAAAACTTCTCAAATTTCTAAATAATAAGATTATATCCTGTTAGGTTAAGGAGGTATCCATGCACTAAACGATTGGAGTCTTTACAATCGAGACATTCCCTACTACATGGTCAGGGAGGGAGTTCCACAAGCGGACAACAGTTGGAATGAAACCTCTGTCCAGAGTAGATGTTCTGACAGCAGGCAAGGAGAGGGTATGGAATGGCATGGATAAGCTAGAACAAATGCGGTGTGGTGCAAGCCCGGGTGGTGGGCGGATTGTCCAGGGTTCAGGCGGTTCACAGAGCGAGGAGTCCACAACTTGTTGTATGAGCACATATCGACACAGACAATGATTAGAGCTCTCATAGTTAGTCAGAAAAAAATAATCCAGTTAAGATGACTAAGCCACTTATATTTGGCACTGGGAAGATTGCATATCTTGTTGCAAATGATCAGATATAACATGAGGAACAACCCTTGTCGTAACACTTCAAAAAATATAGAGCAAATTTACTGATAATCTGCATTTCATACCCTAACATCTAAGACCAAATTCTTCATTTGATACCCTAACGTTGATGGGAGCTGAAGAACACCCCACTTGTAAGGAAATCTCCATGTGAAAAGTCAAATACATTGTCAGGCAAAGTGGTTTCAGAGATTTTTGGAACATGCACGTGGTCTCTCTGACCGGGGGGGGGGGGGGGGGGGGGAGGAGACCTATTGATTAGATATTTCGAGCACATGAAGGCCACAGAGGTCAGCTGTAAAATTGCAGGTATATCCTTGTTAGTGTGTTTGTTTAAAATATTCAAAATTTGAACCTCAAATTTGGCCAATTTGCTTGACATTAAGAAGAGGATCTGATTAGATTATGAGTGATTTGGGTCTGAGATTTACAAAAAACCCATTGGGGTCAGTAATGTATTAATTACATGATTACATGTACATGTACCTTAGCTTTCTTGAGCACTTTACTTTTAACTTTTTATGTGCATTTCTGTTGAAACAAAGTGAACAGACTTTTTGGTTGTTACGTCAAAGGAGTCGGTAAACATGTGCCATTTACCCTGGGGAATATGTCTCATTGAGACCTGTACATCACCCACGTAAATCACTTTATGAAAAGCACCCTAAACGGGGATTGAAGTAGGACGGAAGTACTGTATTACATCTCCAATTTTTATACCCTTAACCCTGAAAGGGCATTTTATGCAAGGATTGCATCATTGACTCCTATTTTTCTCAGATTTTTGGGATTTGGTACCCTTTTTTTTTCTGATTGTACTTGTTTTTTATACCCTAAACTGGATCCCCAGGTTCCCCGCCCTGTGCTGAAAAGCGTCCCTTTTTCTATGTTTTCTGTTACGTGGATGATGTACAATACAGGCTTCAATTTAACATATCCCCCTGGGGGCCTTTTATTCTGTTTATTATCGGCATAATTCAAGAACAGTTTGATTCCACCAATGAAAGTTAATCGAATGTAGGTGGAGGCATATGGTGGAAGCAGTCACATTCTTCTTTTATTCATTTTGTTCAATGTTATTTTACTGTGGTTATGTGGCTCTAAAGCTCAAAGCAATTTCTAATTATGCCTATTCAGGTCTTCCTGTTTTCCTTTGAGATTATTGCAGATGGTGCCTCTTCATCAGCAGTTCCAGCTGAGATAAAAAAAGAAGATGGTAGAGACCTGTGGACACTTAGCCACAGATACAGGGAAGAAGAAATACAACTACAGACAGAGATGTCTTGAAAGCACTATCAGGAACAATAGCTTCTTTACAGGAGGAAAATTCGCCCTGACACGTGCTGCCCCTGATAATGAGCAGGATGCTTGGTTCATGAAATGGTTGGTATTTTGTATCAGTAACATACTCACTCTTCATAGGTTGATATGATATAGACTTGGCCTGAGGGAGATAAACATTTATTGCCTGAAGTAGATTTTATTGCCCTCGTCCTGAACCCTTGATCAAAGACTGCATATTGTTGTTTTACATATTGTTTGTGTTCGGTTCAAAACAGAAATCAAAGATCTTAGTCAAATTCATTTAAGTTGGTAAACATTACAAGAATGGAAACTCCTCATTAAAGCCTGAAGGTACTTGTTAAAACCTTTTTTCAAATTGTATACCTGTGTGGGAAATTGAATACTATATTGTGTTTTTTTTTTATTTTTTTTTTTGACCTTCATGAAAAGAAGAGAAAACAAAAAGGAAGGTTGGATTATGACATTTAATTATGGATAAATAACTATTAGAAGAAAAAGTAGCTGAACTGTACATTCTCGAGAACTACTTGATCTGTGAAATGCTTCCCAAGTACAGCAACTGTAGGGTTATTATGTAAGAGGAATATGACATGTTTAGTCAGACAAAGGCTTGCATGAAATAAACTTCATGACATGTTACTGGAGACTTGTCAAAAGTAACTTTAATGAAATTAGAGCACGAAAGGATCTCGTATTTTGAAAACAAAGGAAACAATATACAAATTTTAAACAACATTATGCAATCTTTGATCAAGATATATACATGTATTTCTGTGCAAGGAATCAACAACAACAAAATGAACAAAAAAAAAAGAGAGAATGAAAGGGCAGTTTTACGAAATTGTCATACCCCCTCAAACTTATAGTGTTTCGGTAGAACTTGAAAATTTTTGTGACATAACAGCGAAAGTTACAAATTACATGTACCTTAATTTTCTGAACATATCTTACAAACTTAGGGAGCCATTTTTTCTTGGTGAGGGTCTTTTCATGTATTGTTGAATATTCTCTAAAGATAAAAATTATGTAAAGAAATTGGAGAAGTATAAGTGTTGAAAAAGTACTTCTGTCAGTATTATTTTATTAGAAACAGAAAACGTCAACAAGTTATGGTGTTGACCTTCAATTAGATCTTATTGCAATTGTGATGGGCATTGATGTGAACACTACACTACTAACAATGCTCAAATAATTATGAAGAGTTCCATAAAGAAAATATATCAATATTTCAATATATTTTTGTTTGCTAATTCATTTCATGGCATTATCCAAAATTGGTGGCCATTTTCAAAAGCGACCTTATTGATGGCTTCTCTTTTTGTCAGTACCAGTATTGTTGGACATACATGTATTTAATCAAAACTAATTCAAATCTAGACAAATCTGTCTGCTTCATAGTATTGTTAGTTAGACTAGCAAATGATATTACATTGGAATTTGGCGGCCATTTTGAAAAGCCTTCATTGTGGGTCTCTATAGATTCTGAAATACAATTGAGCTCTTTATGTATAACTATACTCAAAACAAATGCCAAAAGTGGCATGCCTCATAGATACTTTTTATGCCTCCGCCCACCGTAGGTGGTTGCCGGAGGCATTTTTGTTTTTGGGTCGTCCGTCCGTCCGTCCGTCCGTCCGTCCCGTTTCGTTCTCGCGATAACTTAAGAAACCGTTTGACAGATCAACTTCAAACTTGGCTTGTGTATCCATATGGGAGGGACAATGATCTGATTAGATTTTGGAGTCTCAAAGTCAAAGGTCAAGGTCATAGAGGTAATAAAACACATAAAAATGGCTCGTTCTCCCGATAACTTAAGAACCATTTGACAGATCCCCGCCTCAAACTTGGCACAGGTATGCATATTGGAGGGACAATGATCGATTAGATTTTGGGGTCACAAGGTAAAGGTCAAGGTCATAGAGGTAATAAAACATATAAAAATGGCTCGTTTCTCGCGATAAAGCTTAGAACCATTTGACCTATCAACCTCGACTTGGCACAGGTAGGCATATGGGAGGGACAATGATATGATTAGATTTGGAGTCACAAGGTCAAAGGTCAAGGGCATAGAGGTAATAAAACATATAAAAATGGCTTGTTCTCGTGATAACTTAAGAACCATTTGACCTATCAACCTCAGACTTGACACAGGTATGCTATGGGAGGGACAATGATCTGACTAGATTTTGGGGTCACAAGGTCAAAGTTCAAGGTCATAGAGTTAATAAAACACATAAAAATGGCTCGTTCTTGCGATAACTTAAGAACACTTTGACCTATTCAACTTCAAACTTGGCACATGTATGCATATGGGAGGGACAATGATCTGAGTAGATTTGGGTCTCTAAGGTCAAAGGTCAAAGGGTCATAGAGGTCATTATCTACATAGAAATGGCTCGTTCTGTGATAACTCAGTAACCATTTGACGGTTCAACAAATTGGCTCATGTATGCATATGGAAGGGAGATGCTCTATTAGATTTCGGGGTCACAAGGTCAAAGTTCAAGGTCAAAGATGTCATTGTATAAATGAAAATAAATCAACATAAAGTGCCATTTATTTCTGATTTGGTAATGGCGGAGGCATAAATTTCGACCACGCGTGGTCGAAGATTCATCTAGTTTTAAAAATCTAATGCAAAAAGTGGTTATAATTGCCCCATATTTACGTATTTGAACCATAGACACACTTTGTATGGGATTTTGTGGGCCATTTTGAAAAAAAAAGCGCACTCACAGAAAAGTTCTCAAAATACAGCCTGTTTACCTGAGATATTCTTGTTCTGCATGAAAAACTGGTCTAGAAAAACCACATGAGAATATCCCCTTCTCCTGGAAGCACCTCTCTCACAGTCTCACTTATGACCCGGACTACTTGGCATTGTAATAAAACTCATCTCTGCATGATGATATTCACAAAACAGGTCATTTAAGTGGCAATAGCGTAAACATATGTTGTAAAAGCGTGAAAGTACTCCTTGAAATTCACAAATATTTACAAATGTTTTTTTTCTGCTCTTGTGATCGTGACTGATATTCCGTGCTAGCGAGTTTGGAGTACGATTTTGACTTCAGGGATTTTTCCTGCAATTTTGGCCATCAAAATGCATTCTAGGCCTATAAATATTTTTTAACAGTTGGCCTAAAGTTGGTCAGCTGACTCAACATACAAAATAATAATACCCAAGCTTTGAAAATTGAGGGGGGGAGGGGAAACATGTCCACCCCGTCTTACGCGTATGATGTACAGGCCTCAATGAGACACATCTCCCGGGTTAAAAATCAATTTGGGGGCATTTAGTCACTCTTGTGTCTACTCTAGATGTCATTTAAACTTTGGACTTAGCAGAAGCTTCTTTTTCATCCTATTTTTCAGGGGGGGTAGAGCTTGAAAAATTTGAGAGAGCAAAGGCTCATTATTAATGCCTATACATTGTTAAGTTTAACCATTTACTCCCATTTAGTGGAAGGACATTTACACATTGATGGCAAAGTGACCAGGTTTACTGTTCTACTTTTGTACCTAGGAGAGAAAAACGGATATGTTCACTCATGTGTACAGTTGCTTTTTATATTTACTTACGACATCAGAAGTGGTCTGCTGTGGACATTGGTAATGCAAATTCCTTTTCCCATTTCTTCCCCTTTTGATCCACAGCCTACTGGGAGATACACTGTGATGCCTTCACTGACAGAGCCACAAAGGAAAGGACTCCTCTCTCTGAAAGAGGAGGGGATATGGAATGCCAGGCAACATTTATCAAATGCAGTTGTCCTGTTCTCATCAACTTTGAGTGACACACCTCATGATTTGGATTCAAGCAAATTAATGTCGTCACAATCAAATACTCACTTTTTGTATGATGACACATGCTGCCATTAATAGTATCCGTAAATAGTAGGACCCAATGAACTATTTACAGCTTGTGACATCAGATGTTACTGTCCTTGGCAAATTTGCTCATTTGCATAATGCTTTGCCCCCCCCCCCCCGAAATTTTGAGGACTGAAAAGAAAAATTATACAGTAATTTGTAAATAAGTAATTGTTTTCATAAGCATCATATTCAAACTGTGAAGTGCTCTAAAATCCATTTTCCGCTCTTCAAAACTCAGATTGAAAACAAACAAGTGGTTATTTGAAGTATTTCTTTATCGTTATCATAGCCATTGATATAAGACAATAAACTATCATGACTGTAACCATTAAACATCTAAGACTAAAACTAGGCTTAAAACTTATCTAATGCTTAATGCATATTGCTAAATTTCCTTGGGAGCTTACATTTAAACACAACTTTTGTTTTGTAATTGTTTATGTAATTGAAATTATCTTGTATGCACCTTGAGCATCTCTTGAGATGGATATGTTGCACATTGTAAATATTGTCATTATTATTATTATTATTATTAAGCAAATCTTTAATGCAAAGTAACAGCTTTTCTCATATTACTACATTACTACTAATTTAAGCAATACCGTAAACTGGGGTGACTTTGGACACAGGAATGACTTTGGACACAACAGAAAAAAGTATTTTTCATTTTACATTCTTTCCCTGTGGTATTTCCAGTATTTTTTCTGTATGTTATTTTAGGGAATGTGTGAATATTATGAAT
>JAPZVO010000978.1:0-24029 GCA_029962745.1 Echinometra lucunter | reverse complement strand
AGCAGTAGTAGAAGTAGCAGTAGTAGCAGTAACAGCAGTAACAGTAGTAGTAGTAGTAGTAGTAGTAGTAGGAGTAGTAGCAGTAGTAGCATTAGTAGTAGCAGCAGTAGTAGCAGCAGTAGTAGTGGTAGTAGTAGTATGGCAGTAGTAGTAGTAGCAGTAGTAGAAGTAGCAGTAGTAGCAGTAACAGCAGTAACAGTAGTAGTAGTAGCAGTAGTAGTAGTAGTAGCAGTAGTAGAAGTAGCAGTAGTAGCAGTAGCAGTAGAAGTAGTAGTAGTAGCAGTAGTAGAAGTAGTAGGAGTAGTAGTAGTAGTAGTAGTAGTGGTAGTAGTAGTATGATAATTGGTTCATCATAGACATCATAAAGTGATTTAAGAGATGATCTTCATATGGATGGTAAGAAATCACAAGTTCACAGTGTCAAGGCTATTGTGAGCTAGATATATAGCCTAACCTTGATCACAACAAGAGCTGATCACCAAATTCCTTAGCTTTTTTCTATCATGAACTATAGTCATCCTCTATTAACAATTTAATGTCAAATGTATCTGTAAAGCGCTTAGAGACTCTCTTGGAGATGTATTAGGCGCTATATAAATCCAGAATATTATTATTATTATTATTGTGCCATCAGACTAAGCTATAGAAATGTTACTCTTACCTACAGACACAGTGACAGTGCACGATGCCTGGTTGTATGCTCCATCTCTGTAAGTGTATGTCACATATGTTATTCCTACTGGGAATACGTATCCACCTGGTAAGGTTGAACCCACAAAGAACACAGTGCCCGAGTCATCAATGGCAGTAGGTTGTGGAATGTTTATCGCTACCATGGTACTTCCTACTTCGATGTCTGAGGGACAGGTGACGACTGGTGGTGTAGTGTCTTTACAAAAGAAAACAATTCACGAATTATGATTTAGACGGCCACAGTGAAAACAATATTAATAAAATTGCGAATTTGAGTGTAGGGAAATTCTTCCGGTAGTCACTGACGACATGAGCAAAAAAGTAAAGGGGTGGAGCAAATAAGAATTAGAATATCAATTAAGCACCACTCGACAAGTATCACGGTATATCTCCAACTTACCGTGAAAGAGCACGAGAATGAGCGATGACATTTTTTTTTTTTTTTATAAGAGGGAGAAGTGGCTTTTCAAGGAATATTAGATACATCCTGTAGCTTCTTAAACTGACTACAGGTGAAATGTCAAAATCGCTTGAGTTCAAACACGCTGAATTGATGCAAATACAAAAAAGTGAATAAGTTATAGGACTAAACATTATGATGTAAGTAACAGCACAGATATAAAGTTCAGTAATTATATAAATTAAACTTACCAACTGTTTGCAATCCTGGGGAATTTCACAATTTACAGGAAATATTACTACAACCTTGACTGGATTCTTTGAGTATACTTCAGGTTCTGATTCTACTCTCTTTGTTCTCTGGGTTGTGCCTCACCCCTGTGATATAACATCATCCACTTGGGTTAGCACAAACAAAGAGGACAAAGAGTGTGCTGACTTACGTAACAATGAACTTGACGTACAAACAAACTTGTTTGCTTGTAACCCCCCCTTTTACCCTGCCTCTGTGAGGGCATACTAAACTTTAGTACACTTGCCGCTACATACCCGGCCCCAAATGAGGCAACCACCAGTGACTCATTTCACTAAAATACAAATGTAAAGCGGCATAAACATACAATATGCAATACAATTAAATATAAGTATGAATAGAACAAATTAACTTTAACAATAAACTATCACGTCAACAAATAGCAGATCTTACAATAATCATTACATACATGCATAAGAATAATCAAAACGTGTGGTCCTGAGGTCCAGGTGGAGGTCATGAATTATTTGTTGCCTAATTTTCTCCCTCTAACAAGCAAAGTTTGGAGATCGGTCGTTTGTAGTATTTTGACCCTATCCTAACCTCCACCTGCCTAACGAGTCCTTGTCTGTCTGGGTAAGTCATGGTTACTCGTCCTAATGGCCAATGGCCACGAGGAGCAGCATCATCTGCAACGAGTACAAGATCATTTATTTTGAAATTTCTTTCTGGTTTGGTCCATTTTTGGCGTTCCTGAAGTAAGGGAAGGTACTCCTTGGTCCAACGCTTCCAAAACTGGCCAGCCAGATATTGAACCTGTCTCCATCTTCTCCGACAGTAGGAGTCTTCCTTTGTGAACACTCCCGGTGAGGAGGAAGGATTCTTTCTAAGGAGTAGAAGGTGATTGGGTGTGAGGGGTTCTTCGTCTTGTGGGTCTGTACTTAGTGGTGTCAACGGCCTTGCATTTAGAATAGCTTCTACCTCTGACATTAGGGTGTTGAGAGTCTCATCAGTCACTGTTTGTTCCTTAAGAAGATTTCCAAGTATCTTCCTGACTGATCTGATTATCCTCTCCCAAGCGCCGCCCATGTGGCTTGCACCCGGAGGGTTAAACTGCCACTCAATTCCCCGCTCGCTTAGGAAGTGACCCACCTTAGCCGAGTCGATTTCTTCGAGGCACTGTTTTAGTTCTTTATGGCCTGCCCTGAAGTTTGTGCCATTATCACTGAAGACCTTCTCTGGTAGACCCCTGCGGTTTACAAATCTTCTTAGAGCGTTGATGAATGAATCAGTATCTAAGGAGTTTGCTATCTCCAGGTGCACGGCTCTAGTTGACAGACATGTGAATAAGCAACCGTACCTCTTGGGCTGGCTCCGGCCTTGCTTGACAATGAAGGGCCCAAAGTAGTCAACCCCAGTGTAGATGAATGGCGGCTTGCCCGGTGTAACTCGCTCTTTAGGCAAGTCTGCCATCATTTGTTTTCCTCTTGGAGCATTTCTTTTCTTGCACTGGAGACACTTGCCAATGATGCGTCTGACAGTGGAGCCTCCTTTGAGTATCCAGTAGTTTGACCTTAGTGCCGTCCATGTCATGCCTGCACCAGAATGCCCAACTTCCTGATGATGAAATTCAATAAGCAATCTGGTGACATGATGATTGCTCGGCAATATCATCGGATGCTTAGCATTGAAGTCAATAGGAGATCTGTCTAGTCTCCCTCCTACTCGCAAGACTCCATCAATGAGCGTAGGATTCAGTTTCTTCATGGAAGGAGATTCATCCTTTGTCCTTGCATTTCTCTCAAACTCTGCTGGAAAGGCATCCTGCTGAATGCACCTGATGATCCCCAGTTCTGCAACCTTCAACTCAGAAGCTGTCAAATCTCCGGTCTCCATGACTGATGTGCTCTTCCTTGCACGGGCGAGGAGGTATGCCTTAAAGCGAAGAAGCCATGCTACTCCTCTTCTTAGCCTTGTCCAGGAAGAATAGTGACTGATTAGATCTCTTATACCACCTTCAAGCTTGGTTGAAATGACATTGGTCCGCTTTACCTCAGGATCATCCTTGAGGTCCTGAGTAGAGAGGCCAATCTTGTTCTTCCTTCAGCAGGAAACTTGGTCCTTGGATCCATCTTGATAGCCTTCCAGCTTGCAAGCCTCTTGAGCCGTCATCTGCTGGATTATTCTTGGTGTCAACATGACGCCATTGAGAGCTGTCACTCTTCGACTGGATCACAGCTACTCTGTTAGCCACGAATGTGCGAAACCTTCTGCTGGTGTTCCTGATATACAGCAACACTGAGGTAGAATCGGTCCAGTACGTGACACTCCTCACTGGCAGCCTAAGCTCTTCCTTTGCAGTTTGACCTAACTTTACCGCAAGGACTGCTGCCGACAGTTACAGTCTGGGAACTGCCATCTTCTTTAGAGGACAAAGCCTTGTCTTTCCCATCACGAATGTACTGTGAGTGCGACCAGAATCCTCGATCCTGAGATAGGCACAGGCTGCATAGGCTCTTTCTGATGCATCACAGAATACATGGAGATCATAAACTGGATCGTTGAAGTCAGATGGCTTGAAGCATCGATCTATCTGTACCGAAGTTAGGTCTGGTAACTCCGCTAGCCATGCCTGCCAGCGTTGTAGATCCTTGTCCTTGACTTTCTCATCCCAGCCTAGACCTTGGGCGCAAAGATCTTGCAGCAAAATTTTGGCATTGACTGTGAATGGTGCCACAAATCCGAGCGGGTCATACAAGGAGCTTGTGGCAGACAAAATGCCTCTTCTAGTAGGTGGTACATCTTTGGGTGATACCTTGAAACTGAACTTGTCCGTATCCATGTTCCACAGGACACCAAGTGTTCTCTCTATGGGAAGATGATCTAAGTCTAGATCAACAACTGAAGCAGCTCTTTCAGATGGAGGGACCGTTGCTAGAATTTCTTTGTCATTGCTGACCCACTTAGCCAGACGAAATCCACCTTTTCTCAGAAGGCTGCACAGTTGAGGAACGATCCTCTTTGCTTGTTCCCTTGAATCTACCGACTTTAGACAGTCGTCCACATAGAAGTTGTCCTTGACTACTTGGCAGACCTCTGGCTCATAGTCTTCTTTGTTGTCCTCTGCAGTCTTCTGAAGTGCATATCCTGCACAACTAGGGGAAGAAGTAGCTCCGAATAGATGAACCTGCATCTTGTACTCCCTTGGTGTTGTCTTCGTGTCACCATTTTCCCACCACAAGAACCGTAGGGCATCTGTATCTCTGGGTATCACCCTAACTTGGTGGAACATAGCCTCTACGTCTGCTACGAGTGCTATTCTTTCTTGCCTGAATCGCAGCAGAACACCAACCAGCTTGTTAGTGTAGTCTGGTCCACTCAGTAGCTGGTTATTTAGGGAGACTCCTTGTGATTTGGCAGCACAGTCGAACACCACGCGCACCTTTTCTGGCTTCATGGGATGGGTCACTGGGTGGTGAGGAAGATACCAGGTCGAGCCCTTCTCTGGAGGGTTCTCATCTACCTCCTTCGCGAATCCCTTGGCCAGATAATCAGTCATAGTCGATGTGTATTTCTGATGGAGGGCGTCATCTTTCTCCAGTCTCCTTTTTAATGACTGAAGTCGAGATTCTGCCATCTCTCTGTTGTTTGGTAGAGACGGAGGGAACTGGCGCCAAGGCAATCCCATCTCATAATGACCATCCTTCAGGGTCACCGTCTCTTCCATGATGGAACGGGCTGTTCTGTCCTCTACAGAGTCACCCAGGCTCTCACTGTCATCCCCAAGGGCGTGGTCAAGTTCCCAGATCCTCTGGACCTGCTCTTGCAGTGAGTCATCTATCATGACGTTGTTTACCTGGAACACTCCCTTCCTTCTGCGTCCAGTAGGGCCCATTACCGTCCAGCCTAAAGGAGAACGAATGGCATATGGCTCCTTCTTCTTTCCCCTTCTCTCTTCCTGGACCCAGAAGGCTTCTGGCGTATCACTGCCGATGAGCAAAGTGATATCCTTCTTGGTAGCTGTCGGCAGCTCTATGCCCTTTAGATGTGACCATCTGTCAACATCCTGTTGCCTTGGTATACTGCGGTGGGTTGTTGGCAGTGCCTCTACCGTCCACACTCTGGGCATATCTATTACCTCACTGTCGTGAAGTCCTTTGATGGAGAAGCTAACCTCCTTGCCTCCTCTTTGAGTGCTTGAGTTATTGACTGTAGTTAGTCGAAAGTTTGTCTCCTTCCCTTTGATGCCAAGTTCATCTGCCAGGCGCTGCTCACAGAGAGAAACATCACTCCCATGGTCAAGCAGTGCCCATGTTATTACCTCCCTTCCACTACCCTGAACCTTGACAGGTAGCACCCTGAGACAGACTTCCTTCTGGCCTCCAACTGCATTAGAATCGGCCTGGTTCTCTTCACTTGTTTCTTGCCCGGCCCCAGTTTGTTGACTGGCTTCTGGATTGTGATCTTTATTCTTTGAGGTCCACTCCATGTGAAGAAGGGTATGATGCTTCCTCTTGCAGCCCTCCTTACTGCATCTTGGTTTGGCAGAGCAACCCCGAGACGTATGTGAACCCCTGAAACAGTTGAAACAGAGGCCCTTCTCTTTCACAAAGGAAAACCTGGCGTCTACAGACTTGGCCTTGAATTGCCGGCATTTCTCGAGTTCATGAGCTTCGGAACAGCATGGACACGAGCTGCTCTCCTTAGGCTTTCCTGCTTTTCCACTTGTGGCGAAGCTTGAACCTTTTGGCCGAGACTTTGTAGGAACTTTCTTCTCTCCTTGTCCAGGGCGTCCTACATTTTTCCCGAACACATTACTTGCTACTTTAGCTGATTCCTCAATGAAATCGGTCAAGTGTGAAAAGTTCGGCATGACTGATTCTTCCATCAGAGAATATGCCCTGCCTGCCCACTTCGACTGAAGATGCACTGGAAGTAGATGCTGGATCTTCAGTAAGGTGTCGGTGGTACTCATATCTGCTGAGTACCCCATCTGAGAAGTAGTCATCTGACATCTTCGCATATCTCGGGCAAGATCCCACAAGGCCTGACAGTCAGTTGCACGTAGCGGTGATCTGTTGGTGACCTTCTCCAGGTGGGCTCTGGCCACTATATAATTCCTTCCAAACTGGTCTTGCAGAATTACTCTAGCTCGAGAGTATCCTGTTTCTGGATCCAACAGGACACAATTTTCAATGGCTTCTCTGGCCTTGCCCGTTGTGAACTGTATGAGGTAAGGCAACCTTAGCCTATTGTCAAGCACCCTACCTGCAATATTAACTTCAAAGCTATTGATGAAATTCCAATAGTCGATTGGATTTCCAGAAAAGGTTGGCATATCTGGCTTTGGCAAACTTAGAGCCATTGCCATCATATTTGAATGATTATATCCATTTGGTGTCTGCGACTGAGATGGATTAGTAACCACAGATTTCTGCCCTAACCCTCCAACAACTTGGTTATTGTAATTAACTTGTGTGTTGTAACTATGACACCCCTTGCCTAAATGCAATTCACTTGATCTACAAATGGCCTGAGTACTTTCATTACTGTGCTCATGCTTTACACTACTGCTAACTTGAACATTACTATCTTGAACTACAGGTACATGTGAATTACTTGGGTTAACCTGACTGGAGAACCACTGTTCAGTCCTCTGAGTAGTGTCCACATTTTCCTTGGGCAAAGGCGGCTTCATCACTGTTCCTTCGTTCAGTTCCTGATCGACCTGCTCTTGCCACATCGAAGATTCAACCTTGGCATTGTCCGTCTCATGGTCGATCTTCATTAATTCAATTCTTTCGTTTAACTCAAATTGTTCCCGTCGTAGCCTTTGCTCCTGTAAAAACTGCTCACGCTTCCTATTAGCCAGCTCCTCCTTCACCTTTGCTGCACAAAGTTTGACGCTTGATGTCTCGCTCACTCGCGACAGCCTAGACATGCTGCTCCCCCGGGATGTGGTCAAAGGTCAGTAATTCATTCACATTTGATCGCACATTTTTATACTCACCCATCAGAAAGCACACTTATACTTCACTTTAGGTAAGCATTATTATATCACACATAACTTATACATTTGTTCATTATTTTATTAAGTTATCGGTATTAAGCGTAGCCATGAATATGTATGTGATATAAATGAATATAGCACTGTTGTAAAATGTGTGTTTTGCAATTGCCTACGACACGCTCACACTTGTGTAGCATGACATATAATTATTATGTTTGTATATTCAGAAACCTGAAGAAGGCCGGTTAGGCCGAAAGCTTGTTGAATAAAGTTTTGAAGTACAGCAACGTCCAAGTGTCGACTATCTTATCCTCACACTTATATATATATATATATATATATATATATATATATATATATATATGTATACACACACACACACACACATATATACAGTGCGTCCCCCCAAAAAAACTTTACACTTTTGAAATGGTCGCCAAATGAAAAATACATGATTCTGGAAGAAAAGGTTTATACGTATGGATAGCTCATGGACTCAACTTTCATTTGAAACCAAAATGGCCGAAAATAATTCATGCTTGGGTGAGCACTGCTCACTTTCATAAAGGGTATGAAAATTAGGTTGCGCGGGAATTGCACCTTTCAATTTGTGAGAGATGAGTCCTTTAGAGGCTACAGAATTGAGGATGATATGATGAATTCATGATCAGTTGCAATCACTTTAGGTTTGCTGAGTGATTTTATGGTTTATTAAATCAAAATTTTATGCATGAGTGAAAAGGAATTGCATTCATTATTGTAGCATTGTACCTTTCCCTGGTAGACTCAGTGGTGTGTTCATGGGAGTCAGGATCGGGTGATGGTACATTTTGCATGGGAGGTGAGATAGGGTAAGACTTTGTTAGGTAGATGGGATAAGGGTCCCTCTCTCCCTCTCTCTCTCTCTCTTCATCTTGCTTCCTGTGTGCTAGTGCATATCTTGACAATTCACATTCTTTGGTCTCCACTCCAAAATATCCAAACCACCTTCCCTTATCCCTTACTAAGAGAGCAAGATTGTGCATTGAAGGAGGAGGTGGACATGTGGACCACTGAACTAGCAAACTTTGATTTTTAGTTTCCATTATCATTTATTTTCCCCCTTTTCTTTCTTATAAGATGGATGAAACAGTTGTAAAATTGAAATAAATGAAAATCAACTGAAAACAAAGACTGACATGTTCATTTTACCAATTTGTGTTACACTGTACCGTTTTTCTTGTCCGAAACTCAACTGCTAAAATGACTGGTTGGTTGGATAAACTTCGATTGAGTGATTGACTGAGTTTTTGATTAATTATGATTGATTTATTGAATAATTCATTGACTGTTTCAGCTGATTGATTAATTGATTGACTGATACATTGATTAGTTGAATGATACCTAAATATTGATTGTCTAACTTACGGTATTGATTGACTGACCGATAGAATGCGATTGACTTCAGGTGTCAATGGGTGATACCAGTCCAATTTTGGAAATGCAGGTAGAATTCGGAATAGGGGAATGTGGTCGGGATATTTTGGAGAGGAGAAGAAAAGACCTTTCCAAGAAAAAGACCCCTTTTCTTTTAACGGAAGTAAAGACTATGACTCCAGTTATATTTGTCATGTTTATAGCCAACAATTCATAATCCTTATCAGCTTATACACATAAGACTTGCATTTAAGCCCTCTACTGGTTGACTTGCCAAATAAATCTGATTTGACTTTGACTTTGACTTTGAAAAATACCAGTATTCACTGTATCAAGTTAAATAGACCAACTTGTCTAATTTGCTTATTAAAATGACCTTCAAACTTCCTCAGAAAAGAAGATTCAAAAGAAACCATCAGTAGGCCTCAAGTTCAAGAGCTAATAATTAACAAAAGCTCTGTGACTCTTAAATTCACAAGCCCTGTTACTGACAGACTAATTTTCCACTCATGAACCTCAAATATCATACTAAATCTTGCTTTGTGAATAATTAATTAGAATGAAATGAAATTAACACCTTGCCTGATGGACACACAGTGCTTGAACAGTGTCCACCAAATTAAACCTACACTGACTGACTCGATAACTTCACTGAAAGTCAATGAATATACCTATTTGTATGACCAAACTCATCAAAACTTGGTATCAGTACCTATTATTATGTTCTATAAACATCCTTTTCATTTATCCCTTTTCATAATGTATGCCAAACAATAACACAACAGTACTGTTACTGGCACAGTACGATACACGTTCACTTTCGCACGTGTTCGTATTTACTTCACCTGACATTACGAAATTAAAAGCTATATTTTCCTTGTTTATAATTACATTATCATTAAACTCACTTCTTTGGCCTGAACTAAGAACCTCTGGTGAATCTTCTGGACTCTCTAGAGTCCAAATCCACGGGACAAATGGGGGAAAACTTGGAAAAACTGGAGAGCCATCCCCAGTGACTTGATGCTCCAATGACGGACGTACAAACAAGTGAAAAAACATGGCTTCGTTAATTAGCATACTAATTTGCCACGTCCAAAAAACGTGTTACGGTGTCTTCAAAATTAAAAGAGAAAATTATTTTGCTCGTTATTACAATACAAAAAAAATCTTTCGCTCAGCGAAACACATACATCTAAACCTTTTCTTCCAGAATCATGTATTTTTCATTTGGCGACCATTTCAAAAGTGTAAAGTTTTTTTGGGGACGCACTGTGTATATATATATATATATATATATATATGAAAGGATCATTGTGATCGAGAGCTACGTCAGCTTCATTCTCTATTTCCTTTCACTCTAAAGATATAAGACGGGTTACTTAAAACAAGGTTTCTGATTGGTCAGATGCCATTGCGTAATTCATTATAGGCCACGACCGTGGTATAACGCGTTATATTGCACGCTAATTTGTGTATAAAATCCCATAGGAAAATGTATCGATAACTTACAAATTATCGATAATACGGAGTTCGTTGCACTTTATCAACGGATGTTGCAACGTTTATAGTTTGGTGAGCTCCGATTCCCATCTCATATAACGCATAGTACATGCACATTGTCGTCAAAATCAAATATACCGTAAAATGTGCATCCATATGTAAGAAGGTCGTTGGTGGCGGGCTGCTGGTCCCGTGACCTTCACCCCGCTTTCTCCTTTCCTCAGGTAAGGTTGACATTTATTGAATTTGTATGTAAAATTTACTATTTGATGGATATGTAGTTTTGTTTTCTTATTATTGTTTTATCAGAGAGACATCGTAAATGTAAGGAAAATGATTATGTTTGATAGTGTAATATTTGTTATGAGAAAGTGTATATTTTAAGCGATTTATAAATGCATGTTATGTAATTAGAGGGTGTGGTACATTACACAGTGTGTATTGGCCAGCGTAGGGCGCATGCATTAGGCACGGTCCGTTGGCCTTTGTCGGGTGAAACGTAGTTGGGGTTTTAGGGCGCTATGGACAATGGAATGGGATTTTGGTCGGACTTTATGAATGAAATGATTTGAATATGGCCAGAGGTCGACTGCTTTGTTTATTTGGTAGTTTTGTTAGTTACAGAAACTCTTTATAAAACTTCTCATTATAAAATTAGCGTATGGAAACAGGGATTATTAATATCAAATTATGTTAATTGAGATCGTTTTATTATTCAGCTGTTCCAAACTCTGTTCATATTTTTATTTTATATTAGGAATATTACTTTGTTAATTGAATGCATTTGAGAACTGTAACTCATATTGGACCCCGCTTTCTCCTTTCCTCAGCGGAGAGTCAAGCCGAGAGATGAAAATTAAAGACACTGAACTCGGACTCAAGCTGTCAATCTCCTTCTGTTTGTGTCTCCAATGATGTCTGCCCCCACCCATAAGTCCTGACCATTCGGCCCCTCACAACTGGCGACGAGGATGGGATATGGAGCCTCCAAGATTCTGCAAGCACTGGATTCTGCTCACTATGCCCTGACTACTTTTCTGAAGGACAACGGAATCTAATCAATGCTATTGTAAGATACACGGTGTAAATGAAAATATGTATGCTTATTCAGTGCAAGTTGTATATAAATTGCAGTTTAGATATTGATTGTTATTTGTAGAGCATTGAATCCGAATAATAACTAAGTTTACACTGCGAAAATGGGTCTTATGTAAGGGTCGGGGATGATGAGAATTCCTTCAAATTCCCCCTAGTAGAGGAGGGTGGCCCCCTTTCCTTGGAGGCATTACAGGCAAGATATCCCTCCGCCAAAGGGTTGGTCTACACAGATGTTGGGGGAGAAAAAGTGGTCCTGCCTGCTGTCGGAGGAGTCATCCGGCCACTTGGACAATGGAAGCCGACAATTTATCACCCTCTGTTTCCAGAGGGGAGTACTGATAGTCATGAAAGCGAGACAATTCAAAGTTTGACTAAGCTTCTGTTGAGACCCCAGTCTCAATTGTTATTAGCTCCTGAAAAGAAACTACCTATGTTTGATGGGGTAGGTGACATACACGAGTTCGTGGCTGCCATGGAAGATGCCTTCACACACTATAACGTCCCAGCGGCTCAACAAGCCACCTTCCTCTTAGACCGTCTTCGAGGAGGACCGAAGGATGAGGTCAAGGCTATCATTAAAGGGGATGGTAGTATTGGTGAAATTGTTGACTTCCTAAAGTCATCATATGCGGAGGTTATTCCAGTAGGAGAACTGCAACGTCGATTTCTGGAGCGGAGGCAGGGTACGAGAGAGTCTGTTCGAGAATATGCTGTAGACTTAGAAAGAAAATTCCTAAGTTTGACGTCACGAAGCCCTTATTTGTACGCCAAACCTGACGCTTTACTTTCGGAGCAGTTCATCGAGGGTCTTGAGGACACTTTCTTGCGGAACACGTTAAGAGAAATGAGGTGAAAGAGGAGATGACTTTCGAAATTTACGAGAACTAGCAATAAAACGTGAACGCAGAGAGGAAGCACGGTTGAGATCATCAGCTACCTTAGCCCAGCTCATGTATCTTCGATGAAAGGACAGCCCTCATCCATGGACAATGAGGTCCTCAAAGCAGTAAGGGCTATGACTGATGAGGTAATAGGGGCTGTAAGAGAGATGATGCGACTTAACCGCTCTCGGGATGGTTCGCAGGGAAAACCAGCCCCTCTTGGGTCTTCGCAGAGGGGGCCTTGCTTTAACTGCGGAGCATTTGGGCATTTGCAAGAGAGTGTCCCCAGGAGAAACGCAGGAGTGGAACCGGTGCAGTATATAATGCGGGTGCTCCACCGAGGAGGAATGAAGGACACCCATGTCCACCCGATGATTACAGAGAAGAACGTCCCTTTTATCCAGCAGGACCTTTTGTGCCTGGGCCGTATATGTTAGAAAGTCAGTACCCCCAGTTACCCAAGTGCATGGATAACCCCCGCCCCCCAGATGCCACTTAGGACTGACCGTATGGAAGGGCAGTTACCGAGACCCTTAGAGAGAGGAACCCCCGAAGGGCCATCCTTCAGCCCTGGCCCCAACTATGCAGCAGGAGGGGTGCAAAATGGTAGACCCCGAAGGCAAGAGCAAAACACAGTGATCGGAAATGTTTCCGAGGTGAGTGCAGTGACAGCAGATGGTGAGGATGGAGGGTTCCTGTCTCGGGCTGTTGGAGAGTGCTATTCGGTAGATGTGAAGTTTGGTACCGTTCAGGTTCCCTGTCTTCTAGACCCAGGATCACAAGTAACAACTGTAGGAGAATCTTTCTTCAATCAACACCTCAGACCAGTAGGCTATAAGATGGAAGACATACCCTCTTCGTTTACACTGGTCTCTGCTGGTGGGCAAGCCATTCCTTATGTTGGATGTTTCACTACTGATGTGAGCGCCCTTGGACATTGCATTTCTTCGAGAGTAGTGTTAGTGCTAGGAGAAGGTGAGGCCAAGCGGAGGGGACAGAACTTGATGGGAATACTGGGGATGAATGTTCTCCAAGAATGCTGGCAACAATTGGTAAAGGGCGAAAACAATAATTTCCTAACAAGGATGCCATGGCCGACCCCTGATCCAGCTTGGCAAAAGGCCCTTCAAGCAGTCGATGATCAGATGCAATGGGCTCAGAAAGAAGGTGCCATTGGTAAGGCATATGTGAAGCCGGACTCATGTGTCGTGATATCAGCTCGTCAAGCAGTAGTACTCGAAGTTCAGAGTCAAGCAGGGCCCAGGCGAGAACCATTTGAAGTTCTCCTAGAACCTGAACGATGTGATTCCATGCCCTCTGGTTTGACAGTCCAGTCCTGTATTGTCCGTGTGGAAGAAGGGAAATTTCCAGTGATAGTGTGTAATGACAATCAGGAAGACATAGTGATCCCCAAGAAGCTCCAGATTGGCACTCTGTATAATGCCACTGTAGTTGGAGGGCCAGTTACAGATCCAGCCGAGGTAATTGGAAAGTCAGACACAGATCCAGCCAAAGGGATTGGACCCAATGCAGTACCCGTAGATGTTGACTGGTCCTCCCTCGATACAGAACAACACAGGGCACTGGAAGATCTCCTGGACAAACACCGTGATGTGTTCTCTACCCATGATCAGGATTTTGGTTTTACGAGCAAGGTAACACATCGGATTGAAAACGGGGGATGCCACCCCCTTCAAAGAAAGACACAGGCCCCTTCCTCCTCCAAGCTGTACGAGATCATATCCAGGACCTGATCCATAAGGGAGTTGTTCGGGAGAGCCAGAGTCCATGGGCATCACCTGTAGTAATAGTCAAAAAGAAGGACTCAAGCATCAGATTATGTGTAGACTATCGACACTTGAACTGTCTTACACGCCGGGACTCTTTTCCACTTCCC
This sequence comes from Echinometra lucunter, assembly GCA_029962745.1. NCBI lineage: Eukaryota > Metazoa > Echinodermata > Echinoidea > Camarodonta > Echinometridae > Echinometra > Echinometra lucunter. Next base: position 9,879 of record JAPZVO010000978.1, on the reverse strand, counting down.
AGAATAGAGGAATCGCTGCAGGCCTTAGGGGGAGCGAAGTTCTTCACAGTACTAGATCTGACTAGTGGCATTATCAAGTAGCCATGCATCCAGAGGATGTTGAGAAAAACTAGCATTTTCTGTGCCCTTTGGACACTATGAGTATACACGACTTCCATTTGGGCTGACAAACGCCCCTGCGACTTTCCAGAGGCTTATGCAGAGGTGTCTTGGGGATATGTGCTACTCAAGTGTACTAATATACCTATAATGGACATAATTGTATTCTCTCATGACTTTGATACCCACCTACAGAAGCTTGATGAGGTATTCTCTAGACTGAAGGGTGACGGATTGAAACTGAACCTTCAAAATGCCACATCCTTCAGAAAGAAGTTCAGTACCTTGGCATAGAGTCTCAGGAGCGGGAGTAGCTGTGGATCCAGAGAAGGTTGCCACTATCCAGGAATGGCGGGAACCAGAGACGGTCAAAGAGGTGAGAAGCTTCCTAGGGTTCACTGGTTTCTTCAGGAGATTTGTTGAAGGATATGCCTCATTGCCGCCCCCCTGTTCAAGCTCCTCAGGCTGATCAAGACAAAAAGGAGAAGGCAAGAAGAAAGTAGTTCCCGGTTCCAGGAAGGTGACACTAAATGAAGAGGCTAGAGTAGCATTTCATCGGCTGATTGGGTGTCTAACAAGTGCACCTATTCTAGCATATGCAGATTCCAGAAACCCTTCCGAGTTGAGACTGATGCTTCTGCAACAGGACTTGCGCTATACTCACTCAGTCGGATGAGAAAGGTACCAATGTGTGATTGCCTATGCCTCTAGGACACGACGGGCGGGCGGAGCGGAATGGGCGTACAGCGCCTTTAAACTTGAGCTCCTTGCGATAAAGTGGGCTGTAACAGAGGCGTTCCGAGACTACCTCCTGGGTCAAAAGTGTACTATTGTGACTGATCATCAACCGCTCATGTTCCTAGATAAAGCCAACTTGGGAAGTACTGAACTGAGATGGGTACAGAGATTGAGCTCCTTTGAGTATCAAATTCATACCGACCTGGGAAACACAACCAAGCTCCGGATGTGTTATCTCGCCGTGACGATCCTACTGCTGAACAAGGCCCAGATGTCGTTGCTAGCAGTACTATACAGGCACATATGATCTGCACTCTCCCGGAGCTGAGAGTTCCCGTTGCCCTAAGTAATCGGATTGATACATGCCGCCTTGGTGGGACAAGTTGCCTACCAGGATATACAGACCAGATGTTTGAGAGGTACCAGGAAAGTGACTACGACGTGAGGCAAGTTAGGGAGTTTGTTGTTAGAGGTACAAGACCAACGCGTGAAGAGAGAGGTCGCTGTTCCACGTCAGCACTGTGCCTCCTTCGGAGTTGGAAGAGGCTCAGCCTACAAAATGAAGTTCTTGTTCGCAAAATCCACTGTACAAGAGATGGGAAGGAGTGTTTACAGGTAGTCATACCAAAAGATCTACAAGAGGAAGTCCTTACCAGATTTCACGACGAGGCAGGGCATTTTGGACCCAGACGAGTCTATAAACTGCTGGTAGATAGGTACTTTTGGCATGGCATGGAGGGGGCTGTTAAGAACTGTTGCTCGAAGTGTAGACGCTGTGCCACCAGCAAACCACCTGTCCGCCAGCCTCAGCCTCACTTCTCATCAATTGAGGCCACTGGCCCCGATGGAAGTTATTGCTATGGATTTCACTGTACTGGAAGCATCAGATGATGGGTATGAGAACTTACTAGTCTTCACTGATGTTTTCACCAAGTATGCCTGGGCTATACCAACACATGACCAACGTGCTTCAAACTGTAGCCAAGCACTGGTAGAACATGTTATTACTCCTTATGGATGTCCATTGAGGATTCATTCAGACCAAGGCCAGTGCTTCGAAGCGAAACTCATTGCTGAACTTTGTGAGATATATGGGGTACGACATAGTCACACCACCCCATACCACCCCGCTGGGAATGGGCAGTGTGAACGCCTAAACCGAACTCTACATAACATGCTGGCCTCCCTCCCAGATAGAAAGAAGTGTAAGTGGACTTATTACCTCCTGCCCTAGTGTTTGCCTACAATAATACTGTTCATTCTAGTACGGGTGTCGAGCCATTCTTTTGATGTTTGGAAGGAATGCAAGATTCCCACAAAGGTTTCGTTCAAAGAAGCGGGGAAGGCCGTCGAAGAGGCAGGAAGGGTGTCAAGTCATATATCTTAGAAACACCAGTCACAATTGCGAATGGCCAGAGACATTGCATCGAGAAATGCCAAGACCGCGGTGGAGGCTCGTAAGGCACTTCAAGCCCGGAAAGTGTTTGAGAAGCCTCTTGGAGTGGGCCAGTATGTTCTAGTCCGACGGCATGGGTTTAGAGGCAGGGTCAAGATATAGCTGACTACTGGGAGGAAGAACCTTATATGGTGGTCAAACAGCCTTTCAGGATCGCCCTGTCTACATAGTGAGAAGCCATTTGGGCAAGGAGAAGGTCCTTCATAGGACCCAATTGAAGCACTGCCCCTGGTTACCGGAGGGAGATCCCAACCCTAATGAACATTGGACTGAGGACGAAACTGAATCAGACGCCCAAACCCAGGTCGGTTATGTCCTAACGCTACCGACAGCATCCAGTTCTGACCGAATCTCCCAGGAGTCACTCAGCAGACACTAATAGCTCTGGGGAATTCCTCCCCTGAACCCTCCAGACGATGTAGCTGAGAATGCATGTGAGTCTGAACAGAATCTATCACATGCCACCTGCCCTACTGAAGATGCGAATGAGCCTGAAAATGTTCCAGTAGAGGAAGAGGCTCCCCGATCCTAGTAACAACACAGCAGGGATAGCTCTCTCAAGCCGGCGCTATCACCATGCAGTCAGGTTAGTCTGCATTCCTGGACACTTACCTAGAAGGCCTTGATTACAGTAGCCTAATACATAAGAGCAAGGAGTACCTAACTGGTTAGAGTTGAATACAATGAATGTTTGTCCTAAATACCCCTTTCACGCAACGTCCAACGGTGAACCACTGTTCACCGTCGCTGAATTCAACGGTGGCTACTTGATCTCTGTGACGACTTCTTCTGCGTAATCTGATCGCAGCTGAAAAAGAGCTGTAGTGTTGTCTAGGAAAGGCCTACCACGTGGAAGGAAATGGTCCGTATCAGAAATATTTTTGTGTATTTCAATATAATGTCTAGGCACTGAGAGGCCCGATTTTCATGCTTTAAACATTATCCTGGTATACAAATCCTGGTTGGCAAACTTGAAGTTAAAAAGAGGACATACTTTTTGAATATATAGACCTTTTTTTCATAATCTCTTCAGTCAAGGCTCTAGTGGTGAGTCTATCAGTTCATGCAATAGCATGCTCAAGGACGTTGAAGGATTGAGGCACCTGATAGAAATCAGTCGCCAGTTGCTGAACGTGTCTGAATCTCAATGTCGTCAAATCCGAGTTAGGGAGCTTAAACTCGCATGCTCTCAACGAACAAAAATCATCATGGGTATTTTGCTGGCATCCTACTTTTCCCTTATTTTTCGAGAGCCTTTTTTTAACGCTTCGAGAAATAGTTTTATCAAGGGCAATATTAACTGATACCGTCCTACATGTGAATATGAAACATCATCAGAAACAAGCCGCAATATTTACAGTTTTCGGCAGTGAGGTCATCCATGGTGGACGCCTCGCGCATAACTTCATATTTCTGACTGCTTAACATTGGTCTACTCGTCCACAGAGACGCCAAGTCAACGACCATCATGCGTGGGATTTAAAGGCAGGGAACCCGGAGATCGCCGGCATAGGTGGTATAATACATATGGGGATAGGCCTGTGATGTAGGCATGAGAGAGAGATTTTTAGGGACGAGCAAAAGCCCCCAATGCGGCAGTTCCAACGCCTACTAATGCGTGAGACTTGACATGTCTCTTCCATGTTCTAGTCTACAGCTTCCTTTACCTTGTTCAAAATGACAAGACATTTCCACTAATGAACGGGACGTGTAAAGAACTGCTCTTGATATTGAAAAATCGATAGAGGATGATGCCATGTAGACTTACCCAAAGTACCGTCATGGTACAGCTTGCCCGAAATTTCCAGCATCATCCGTTGCTGTGAACTCCACTGTTGTCTGTCCGACACTATAATTTTGGTCAGATGGGGCATTGCTAGATATGAAAACATCATTATCAGGCATTGTCCGTCGCATTAGCGTCTGGCACTAGCGACATAGATGTGTTTGACACAATATCGTGCAGGACAAGTTATTACTGATCTTGTGTGTCTGTAAAATTAAATTTTCAAATAAGTGAGGGCACACAATCATTTGGATCACTCCACCGTATTGTATGCTTTGGTACTGGGATAAAGAACTTTTCTTCCATTCAAGAGATGGACACATGATTTTCTTTAGTGTTCAGAATAACAAATGTACTTCAAAATCAGGAAAAACTTCTAATTTACTTGTCTTCGCTCAAGACAGTAGACACACGTTTGGTTCTTCAAAATTTTCAAGCTCTTTGTAAATTTACAACTGAATATACTCTTAACGGAGAAAAATCAATATTCTACGAACATCCATTAAAATTAAGTTTTGAGTGGCATGCTTGGATTGGCATATTCTTTTAACCAGTTCATGTTACCCACGGATAAGTAAAAAACAAAAAGGGTGCAAATGCATTCCCCTTTAAAATAACTGGTAGTTTGTTCAGTTCCAACTGAAAATTGGGGCATGCCGAAACCGTGCGTTAGAGCACTGTCTCATTGACTTTCGGTTTGGGGGTCCCCTGGAGATGGTTATTTTTCAGCTAATCCTTCAGTTATGACAAGGCCTTGGACCAGTAATCCTAGTAACAACACAGCCGGGATAGCTCTCTCGAGCTGGTGCTATCACCATGCAGTCAGGTTAGTCTGCATTCTTGGACACTTACCTTGAAGGCCTTGATTACAGTAGCCTAATACATAAGAGCAAGGAGTACCTAACTGGTTAGACTTGAATACAATGAATGTTCATCCTTAATACCCCTTTTACGCAAAGTCCAACGGTGAACCACCGTTCACCCTCGCTGAATTCAACGGTGGCTACTCGATCTCTGTCACGACTTCTTCTGCGTAATCTGATTGCAGCTTATAAAAAACTGTTGTCTAGGGAAGGCCTACCACGTGGAAGGAAATGGTCCGTATCAGAAATATTTTTTGTATTTCAATATAATGTCTAGGTCACTGAGAGGCCCGATTTTCATGCTTTAAATATTTTTCTAATATACAAATCCCATGGCAAACTTGAAGATAAAGAGGACATACTTTTTGAATATATAGACGTTTTTTTCATAATCTCTTCAGTCAAGGCTCTACTGGTGAGTCTTATCAGTTCTATAGCATGCTCAAGGACGTTCAAGGATTGAAGCACCTGATAGAAGTCAGTCGCCAGTCAGGGCCGTCACCAGCTTTTTTCTAGGGGGGTGCTTTTTATGAAAAAAAAACCACAAAAACACAAAAAACGCCTAGATCTTTTTCAAAAGAGCCCTCAATCCCTACCCCCTACCCCCCCCCCCCTCCGGTTTTGTTTTGTTTTGTTTTGTTTTTTTTTTTTTTTTTTTTTTTTTTTTTTATTTTTTTTTTTAATTTTTTGGTTCTGAAGGGGGGTGCGTTCGCACCCTCCGCACCCCCCCCCCCCCCCTGGCGACGGCCCTGCCAGTGATGAACGTTTCTGAATCTCAATGCATCAAATCCGAGTTAGGGAGCTTAAAATTGTATGTTCTCTAATGGAACAAAATCATCATGGGTATTTTGCTCCTCCTACTTTTTCCCTTATTTTTTCGAGCCTGTTTTTTTACGTTTCGAGAAATAGTTTTATCAAGGCAATATTACTGATACCTCCTACATGTAGATATGAACATCATCCAGAAACAAGCCGCAATATTTACAGTTTCTGCAGTGAGGCATCCATGGACACCTCGCGCATAACTTCATATTTCTACAGCTTACACTGGCTACTCGTCCACAGAGACGCCCAGTCACGACCAGTACCGGCCGCACAGAAACGCTGCTGTTAGCAGGTTTGTTAGCACTAACAAGTCACTAACAAATCAGCCACTAACAGCACGGGTAAAATGACCGCACAGAAAGCGCTGTTAGAGCGCTGTTAGAGACCCGCGCTGTTAGAGTGCTGTTATTGGATTTGAGCCATAGAGTTAGGCAAAATCAAAGTGTTGACGCCCTCTACGTTCGTTGGGTAAAATCTATGATTTGTGCGTAGTAATCTATTTATAGATTGATGAATCTTGTTGATACAGCACTACACAGTGCATTGTTGTCTTCGTGAGTGACGGATTAACGAATCTTCGGAATAGCGAGCCTTCGGAATATTCGGTATTGTGATCATGCATTACAAGTCACCGACCCCCGTTATATCCTCTGGAAATTTAGAAAAATATTGTTGAATATGGAGACATTAAAATAATTATATTAGATTTAAAAAGTTAAATCAAAATAATTTGTATCTAAGAAAATATAGGCATGCTCTAGAATCTATATGAAGTATGATACATTGTAGTTTGCCCCCCCCCCCCCTGAAGTATAGTTCGTCACCCGTAATTAATCCCACTTGTGTCGGCCTTGGCCGCTTTGTGTAAGAGGGGTCGTAGACAACATGCACCACGTCCCGCTGTCGCGAAGGTCCAACACTCTCCGCCCCAGTGGCAGAAAGTTTATATTCAAGTCAGATGAACGTAGATAGATACTTCAAATTAGAGCTAGACTATAGGATTCAAAGAAATCCAATTCGATGTTAAATCAAGTTTAACTTTAGATCTATTAAGTTGGGTTTATTTTCACTTCATATACGAGTTTAAAATCATATATCTAGTGTAAGTTAGAGGAATGTAATTTATGAATATATACAACGGAATATGATTTCATGAACAATATTCATATTACGTTGTAAGAAATAACATGGCATGCAAGTATGTCGGTATATTTTGTGCTAAATCCTATCACTTTTCATAGGTTATAGGTCTAGTAATGATAAATTTCCTAATTTCAACAATAATCCAATAAGCATGAAGAAGAACAAGAAAATTATCATTATATTAAGATTAAGATACACAAAACAATTTTGCAAGCCCACTTCTCATCATTTTTTTTTTTAGTTGGAAAGGGCTCTTCCCTGGGCTCTTCACTCATGACAGAGTATTTGGCCAATGATGATTTTCATCATCACTGGCTTTAATGCTTATTATGTAGCCTATTACACTATTAAGTTACATTGACTGTACTCAAAGGTACACGGTTACTAACGTAGGCGTCAGAAGCGGGGGGGGGGGGGGGGCAATTGCCTCCCATCATTCGAAAGGGGGGGGGTCGATTTTGCCCTCAAAGGGCCTCGAAAGAAAAAGAAATAAAATGGGATCACAACCATGTAAAATGGGCATACTGGCATGATTAGTGCTCTAAAATGGAAATCTTCATTCAAAAATCAAAATTTCTTTACATGGTCACTACGCAGCCTCGCATAGTAATTAGAAGCAACGTTTCTCAGTATTTAGAAATTCTTTCTATCATCTGTGAAAAAGGGGCAGATGCTTGCTTTATTCGGGGGATTATTCCCCCCCCCCCTTCCTCCTCAGTATCCTCATATATTGGCATAAGGGGGCCCTTTTTTTTCATATTTGGGCAATGCCGGAATATGAAATTTCTGTAAATTTTCACCACCAAAATTGTAAAAAAATTGCGCGCTCGTTTCGCTCGCGCGAAAGTTGTGAAACTGAATAGTTGATTTTTGGGCAGAGGGTGTCAGCCCAACGCCAAATTTAACAGTATGCCATGCATAATCCTCCCATTGCCATGCCCGATCTCCTGAGTCTCTTACGCCATCCTACCATGCTAGAAGCGGTGAAAATAATCATGTTTCAAGTACATATGATGAGAGAAAGCTGGGACCCTTCCGGCGCGCCTGGTTACTCACCGTAGTGTTCTTTCCATTGCCTACATGTCAAAAAAGTCTTCAAACACTGCTTTGGAAAGCCGATATTTCCTGAAAAAGTCATTTTCATTTTCTTCTTGAAAGCATCATATTCAAGCTGTGAAGTGCTCTAAATTACCATTTTCCGCTCTTCAAAACTTGAAAATTTTCTCACTCAGTCGCTGTTGGCTTCCTAGCACACTATTAGTTTGTAATGTAAATGTTCACTTCATGATCTAGTTTTAATCAATATCTTTGCTCCATTAAGCATTACCTGATTTTACAAAGATTTCTCTCTATATCAAGTGTAACAGAAAAATGTATTGGGGCACTAAAAGCATTGGCGTAAATCCCGGGGGGGGATGGGGGGTGGGGGTGGGGATATATCCCCCCACTATTTGGAGAGGGGGTATATGGCATTTACAAATATCCCCCTCACTTTTTAAGGAGGAAATATATTTTGATTTATCAGTTAGTAAAAATTAGAATATCTACCATAAACGACCATCATATTTGAATTTCTATTTGAAAATGCGATTGAAAACCAGAAAAAGTGGTTATTTTTGGCTCGCTCACTTCTCTCGCGCATCATATTTATAATTTCTTTCTAAATGAAAACGAAAAAAGTGGCCATTTCTGGCTGGCTCGCTTCGCTCGCTCGTCATATTTCAGAATATTTATTCGAAAATACAATTAAAACAAATAAGCGGTTATTTTTTGTTCGCTAGCTCGCAACATTGACATTAAAATTTGTGCAAGAGGGGAAAAAAATCGTCCAAAATTCAATTACAACCCCCCCCCCCCCACTCCTCAAACTCAAAGTGGATTTATGCCGGCGACTAAAACTCGAGCTTCACACTCGATTTTTCCATACACGCAAAAAAAAAAAAAAATCAGCTGCCCCTGCCCCCAACATTTTCTTTTGCCCTCCATCCCCCCCCCCCCCACTTTATAGTGGTGCCGCCACTGCTCCTCGTGGCTTTATCAGCTAAATCTATGTCGTCCCTATACCCGCCACATTCTTAATTAGGTCTAGGTCCATTTTGAACCATTTTGAAGTACTTGGTACAAAAAGTGGGAGACAAGTTATAGCGCACGACAAGAAATTATTCACTAACATTGCCACTATAGGCGCCCATAGCACCGTTAGTGAGTTGTTAAAACATTACCACTACTGTTAGCTTCTGTGCGGCCTTGAAATGTTAGGCTAACAGCGCTGTTAGTGAATTCGACTAACATTACGCTTCTGTGCGGCCAAACCATCGCTACCGGTACTGTAGTGCGCTGTTAGCGCTAACACACAACGTTTCTGTGCGGCCAGTACAGCAATGCGTGGGATTTTAGGCAGGGAACCATGAGATCGCCAGGCATTCTGTATAATACATACATGACATATGCATGGGGATAGGCTGTGATGTGATGTAGGCATGAGAGAGAGATTTTTAGGGACGAGCAAAAGCCCCAATGAGGCAGTTTCACGGCTAATAATGCGTGAGACTTGACATGTCTCTGTCCATGTTCTAGTTCTACAGCTTCCTTTACCTTGTTCAAAATGACAAGACATTTTCCCTAATGACGGGACGTGGTAAAGAAACTGCCTCTTGATATTGAAAAATCGGATAAGGAGGATTGCCATGTAGAACTTACCAAAACAGTAACCGTCATTGTACAGCTTGCCCGAATTTCCAGCATCATCCGTTGCTGTGAACTCCACTGTTGTCTCCCCGTCTCCACACTATAAGTTTGGTTAGATGGGGCATTGCTAGATATTGAAACATCATTATCAGCATTGTCTGTCGCAGTAGCCTCTGGCACTGCTACAACAGCTGTGTCCAACCATCGGCAGCATCTACCGTCATATCGACAGGACAAGTTATTTTTGGATCTTCTGCGTCTGTAAAATTGAATTTTTCAAA
>JAPZVO010000977.1:0-24035 GCA_029962745.1 Echinometra lucunter | reverse complement strand
TATGTACTAAAAACGTATATGAGCATAATGCAGGGGAAAATGTGAGTTTCAGTCTTGTATCCAGCAACATTGCAAAACCGCTACTGAAGTTGGTCAAAAATCAATAAGAAAGCAATTGATTGTGTGTGGCTCCATTGAAAGAGGCGAGTTCAGTCTTACGTCTATTTACCAAAACTTGCAAAAAGTGAAATTCGTACCTGTTATATTTAATAACAATGAACCCGGTCATGTGTAGCATAAATGACGCAAGTGAGGTATCAATTAAAAGAGGGAAGTTCCTTTTTCAGTCTAAGCTACCTATAAATGGTAAAAATCAGTAATTTTGAAACAGGAATCCTGTGAATTTGGATTAACTTTATTTTGATACGCACTGTACAACGACTATTCTCACCATCTGTAACTTTGCTGTACAAAATATATTGGATATTATTTTAAGAATCATCATTTCAAATGAACAAACTATAATATCGAATGAACATATAATATTAGTCTGTCGAATGATTTGTACAAGCGTGGTACCGAACTAAACCAAGCGACCCCAAAACACGACATGGTGGAGAACGAGGCCTTTAATTTGAAAATTCTTGAGATAACACAGGACTGAGACCCATTTACCATCGAAATGAGTATCGGGAGGCAGTAGGAGACCAACGCTGATCTGACATGACAACCATCTTCTGATCACATGAGTTTGTGTTCAAATAACTGGATTACTCACTAATACAATTTTCGAGCAGAAGGGAGACAATTGTATTTGACAACGACAACGACGAGATGGAGAACGACAAGCTGTTATAGCTGAATGTGAAACAGCCAGATGACCACTGGAGTTCACGAGACAGATCCTTCACTACATCTACTTGACGAGGCAGTACCATACTTTGATTCCTGATATCCGATGACTGCTACCTGGCGACTCCCTTGTAAAAAAAAAGTACCATGGTGTTACCATTGTAACCATGGTAAAACCATGAATTAACCATGGTTATACAATGGATCGATGGTCGTCCACGGTTTTACAGTCAAAACCATGGTTAAAACGGGGATAAACGAACGTTTTACTATGGTTAAAACACGATAGTAATGAAATCATGGTAAAACTGTCATTTTACCATGGTTTGAAAACCATGGATTTTGGAACCATAGTAAAACGATTGTTTTACCATGAAACACCATGGTTTTAGAACTATGGTCAAACCCACTGATTTACCATGGTTAAAATATCATAGTAGAGAAACCATGGTTACATGGGTTAAGCATGGTAAGAAAAATTGTGTTTTCGAACCATAGCTAAACCATCGTAATACGGGGGTTTGAAAACCATGGTTATTAAACCATTGAAAAACAATAGATTTACCTTAGTCAAATAACATTTGTTTTTAAGCTGTGGCTTCACAATCCAGTAACCATGATTTAAGACCCATGGTTTTAAAACTATGGTCAAATCCATTGCTTTACCCTGGTTAAAATATCATAGTAGAGAAACCATGGTTACACCACCTTTAACCATGTTAAGAAAACTTTTGTTTTTGAACCATAGTTAAACCATCTTAATACCGTGATTTAAAAACCATGGTTAATGCACAATTTTCTTAGTCATGGTTTTATAATGGTTGAAAACCATGGTTATTCAACCACTGAAAAACAATCCATTTACCCTAGTAAAATAACATTTGTTTTTAAACTGTGGCTTCACATCCAGTAACTATGATTGAAAAACTATGGTTGTAGAACTTTGGTCAAAACCATTGTTATATCATGATGAAAATATTATAGCAGAAAAACCATGGTTACTCCACCTTTTTACCATGTTAAGAAAACTTTTGTTTCTGTACTGTAAATAAACCATCGTAATACCGTGTTTCAAAAACCATGGTTAATGCCCAATTTTTGTAACCGTGGTTCTGACATAGTTGGAAAACCATGCTTATTAAACCATTGGAAAAACAGTCAGTTTGCCATAGCTAAAAAACATTTATATTTAAAGGAGAATGAAATCCAGGCATCAGTGTGCTTTCAGTGAATGAAGAAGAACAAGAGGATTGAACGGTGAAAGCTGGAGCAAAATCGGACCTGTTCAAGAGTTGTGAATTTTGAAAGTTTAAGTGAATCATTATTATGAGGATCTTTTAGGTAAAGTTGGCAACTCAACCAGCATCTGTGACGTCATCGCGGACAATTCTCCATTCATTTTGTACACAAAATTTAACATTATACATTTAACTAATTTTAGAATACTTACATATTATTAAAAATATAAAAAGAAAGGGAAACGAAGTATACAAACATATTAAAGGACAGATAATAAAGCAATTAGCTGAATTTTGAATCGTTCTTGTAAATTCTTTCTTAAAATGTTGGTGGATGTTTTGCCCCCTTTTATTTCATAGGCTTTTTCATATTTCTAGTAGAGTGTATTTAGTTACGGATGCATTCATTTATTTAACTCTTACATGTATTTGCCCGGTCTTTCAGAAAAAAAAAGAAGTGAGAAAAACTAAAGTCATATTTTCTTTCAGGAAAACTCTAAATCATGAAATATAGAAAGAAGTATAAAAATATAATGGTTTTACAAAGGTTATATGACTTGACTTATTTGCATAATTATGACGGGGTGTCCCTTTGCCCCTCTGAGTGAAACTCTGCCAAGTTGGTCATTTAAGGCTAGGACTTGGTGTTAGGCATCTATTAGGCACAGACCAGTATCCCCTCTGACTTGGTGCTTCCATCTGGAAGGGAGGCGCCCAGATGGCCTTCTCGTATATTGAATTCATTGTGATATGAGGTAGTCTTGGCGGTGGCATACGTATTATTATGGCCAAACCATCTTGAGATTTCTTGTCAAATTGTTTATGGGATTTTGAGACGTCGTCTAATATCTTCACTTCTATTTCTCGAGTAGGTGTACTCCTGCAATTGTTCTGAGGCATCTCATTTCAAATGAATCAAGTTTGTCCCTATCTGGTATCCTAAAAGTCCATATGATCCGTATGTTGCAATTGGGCGGGTGAGAAATTTGTAGATGCGAACCTTCAGTGATATTATGTCCCGATTAATTGACCATAATATGGTGCCCCTTAATTTGCCAAAGAACCAGGCTGCTATGGATATGCGTCTCCTCACATCAACTGCAGTCAAAGGGAATATACTACCAAGGAAAATAGATTTGTCAACTTTGCCAATAGTGGCCCCATTGAAAGAGATGTCATTGTCCTGCAAAATTCTGCTAAATGCAAATCATGTCAAGTGGGGTTCGCCATTAATAATAAAACCTGGTGAATCCATGGTCATTAAAACCATGATAAAAAAACTATAGGGAAACAAGTGTAATACAATGGTTGAACAACCATGATTTCAACCATGATTTCAACCATGATTTGCCATGTTTTTTTAAAAATATCCATAGACTTAATTTGCATATTTTCATTTGCATATTTCTAAAATTTCCAGCAAAATTCGATGTGTTTAGAAAAGTGCAAATGCAATATTACTGTTTGTCCTAAATATCTATTACAAAGTCAGTTGTGAGATATTTCGTGAGTGAATTTCATTATGTCACATTGCATATTTTACATTAGTAACATGAATTGTTACAAATTACAGTAATTTACTAACCGTTACCACAAGCAACGAATTATCAGAGCGGTATATAAGCCTGAAAGCCACAGGTACCCGGTGGCTAAGGCGCAGCCATGCTTCTAACATTGTGATTGATTATGTTGTAATGATTATGCCTTGTGACTGTGTGATTAGTAATTTAAGTTTGAAATTAACCGTGTTATGTAATAATCTAATAATAATCAACATAAACAAGCAGCTCGATCTTACAACAGAAATTCAAACTGGAACAGGACCATGGTAATTGAGACCATGGCAAAACAGCTGTTTTACCATGGTTTTGGCCATAATTTTACTGTGGCTAAACCACGGTGGTTTCACCATGGTTTCACCATGGTTTTGGCCGGGATTTTACTATGGTAAATTCACCATAAAAAATGAACCATAGATTTTAGGATGAGGTTTTACAGTTGATCCATGGTACGATAATTACCGTGGATCCATGGTAATTTTACGATGGATCCATGCTAATAAGGTGGTAATTTGGGACGCACGTATCATGGTTTTAACCATGGATTTGATGGTGGTTTTATACGGTAAAACTACTGTAAAGTCGTAGTTTTACCACAATCAAATCACCGTCCAAAGCATGGTAAAAGTATGGTGAGTTCCAAATTACCACCTTATTACCATGGATCCATGGTAATTATCGAACCATGGATCCATTGTAAAACCATGCTTTTGCCTCGCGGAAAAAAAAATATAAGGGCCCTGTTCTTCTGTCGAAAAGAAATAGCTCTGGGAAGAGAGTCGTCACTGACTTTCGATACCTGAATTTCCGCATTAAGAGGAGAAATCACCCTTTTTCTCTGTTTTCGGAAACCGTCAAAAGAATCGGCAATGCGTACACGAAGGTTCTTACTGTCATTGATCTCAAATCTGCATTTCACTGCATCCCCTAACCAAGTCTGCACAAAGATACACGGATATTGCATCCTACCATGGAGGAAAGCATTACTGCTATAAGCGCTTAGCCAAAGGACTTAATGTATCAAAGCAATTTTTTTCAGGCTAAAATTGAGGAAATATTAGCCAGGGAACTATCCCCTGTTCTAGAAAATTTTACATTGCCAATCATGACGACATTATCCTTTTCAGTCCAGATAAAGCCTCCCACATGACTCATTTGACTGACGTGTTGAGAGCCCTAGCAATGAACAGAAAGGTTAGCCCCGAGAAATGTAAATTGTTCCGAAACGATGTATAGCACATGGGACACAGGATCATGATCACTCAGTGGCGTATCTAGGCAATATGACGCCTGGGGCAAACAGTGAAGTTGTACCACCCCACCCCCCCCCCCCCCCCCCCCCCCCCCCCCCCCCCCCCCCCCCCCTCCTGAGCGCCCAAACGGTACTAGTGACCAAGCGGTGAATGAAAGAAAAATAATCCGTAAAAACGGAATTTATTGCGCATTTTACCCAGGCATTTCGGCAACTGACCTATGAAATTGCACGGTAGAGAAGATCAAATATTAAGAAACAGTTTTCTTTCTTCTCAGTTTTGAAATTGGGAGAAAATTAACGATAATGATATAAATAGCAAGGCGACAAAAAATGTATATTTCTTTCAAATGTTTAGCCTTTTCAAATGCTGTATTATACCGGGGGCGCAGTATTTAGCAAGAGGCAGATGAAACTAAGCGAGCAAAGAAACGACAACTGCACCATTATTTTTCAAATTCTGAACCCCCTTTAAAAAAGGCTATTTGAAAAAGCTCGTGATATCCTGAAAGGAAAGATATTTATGCGAGGGAGCAAGGCGGCGATAACTAGAAAAAAATGGCATGTTATGGCATTTTAAACCCCTAAAAACTCTATTTCTGATGCATTTACCGTGCGTATGGGGAAGGGAGCGCATATCCCTTAAAGATTATGATTTTTCTTCATTTTCTCCTTTATCATTTTCTGCTTGCGTCTTTTGCACCCCCTCTCAAGTGCCGCCCTTATTAGATGTTAGATTTCTTTTAAATGTTTTACCTTTGCAAATGCTGTATTAGGCAACACTTGGGGAGCAGTATTTAGCAAGAGGCAGATAAAATCTACATGACAGCGAGCAAAACAACGACAACTGCATCACTATCTTTAAAAGTCTGAGCCTCTTTTTAAAAGATTTTTAAAAAACTATTATAAGGGGCGCAAATTATGAGATTCTGAGAGGATCATGCAAGGGAGCAAAGCGACCAAGCTTTAGAAATGCTTTGCACTTTAAACCCTCAAAAATACTATTTTTGATGCATTTACCTTGCGGATGGAGGGGGGGGGGGCAAAATCCTTTAAAATATAGTATTTTCCTTTTTTTCTCTCTTGCGTTTTTGCGCCCCCTCGAGGTGCTGCCCGGGGCACTTGCCCCTCTTGACCCCCCCCCTCCCCCCCTCCCCCCCCCCCTACATACGTTACTGTGATCGCTCCTCGGGGAGAGGCATGCTACAGACCGATGACAGAGAGATGTGAGGTTATTTTTTTTCAGCTAGCCAGATCCAGAACTCCTAAACAGGTCAGACGGTTTGTGGGAACGGTTAACTGTGTGGCCGGGTTTTTCCCGTACACGCAGGCAATCCTCAAACCCCTTCACCAATTGACTAAAAAGAAAAATAAGTTCCTTTGGACTGACAAACACGAGATTGCATATGATAAAATCAAAAGTTAATGACCAAACCCCCTGTTCTTCATTTGCCCCAAAATACCGGACGCTTTTCATTGTACAGTGATACTTCTCGGATTACGACTGGTTCATACCTAACTCAAGTCATAAATCAGTCAGGGAAACTCTCGACTTCCGGGGAGAGGCCATAATCCCCGAGAGTGGACTTATTACGTGGCACTGCGTAATCGCCGAAGATCCCTCCGCTGAGCGAGACTGTGCAAAGTGAATGGTCCGTCTGTAAAATACCGTTGAAAAAAAAAAATCATATAAAATAAAAATCATGGCAGCGGATTTTCTTGCCTCGAGTACAGGCGAGAAATTTAATTTTCTTTCATGAATTTGCGTATAAAAATGATACACCATGATGTCTATTTTATATGATTATTATAAGAGGGTACGTCAGAAACAGTCCATTCACTTTGCACAGTGTCGCTCAGCGGATGGATCGTCGGCGATTACGCAGTGCCACGTAATAAGTCCACTTTCTGAGATTTACGGCCTCTCCCGGGAAGTGGGGAGTTTCCCTGACTGTAAATGGTAAGGAACAGATCAATGGCTACTACTCTAAAGTTTACTTCCAGACCCATGCAAGCGTTACAGTGTGACGGAGTTAGAGCTTTTTGGACTACTTATCAATGTCACAGCTTTCAAACACTTTTTGAAGGAATGTGAATTCAATGTATCCGTTGAGCACAGCTCAATTGTTCAACTTCTCAAATCAAAGGAAGCCCCTTGCACAAACAGATTACAGAAATTGATTCTGAAATTGTCTGAATACTCCTTTAAGGTGGAATACAGGAAGGGAACCGAACTAGTTTTGGCCGACTTTCTCTCTCTGTGACGGTGACTGTGCTGTTCAGACTTTTCCTCACGAAAGACAATGACTTCAGACTACAACTTGCTATTCCTAAGACCCTGTTTCTCAAGTTTCTGACCCCATCGATACTTCAGACTACTTGGAATAACATAACAAAAAACAGGAAAATAGGCATAATTGGGAACCACTAAAACTAGAACAATATTTGTGAAATAAACTAGTCCTTATGTAGGAATATGCATATTTAATATTAGCAAGAAATAGATTACACTGTCTATTCAAATCTGCAACACACTTATCATCATGCATATTAAGGTCATAAATTTTCTTGGAAAGTCTATGACCAAGATGGGTAACTTCGTTCATCATTGAAATCTGTTGGCCATTTAACATAATACCTGGATCTAAAACATCTTTGCTGCCAATATATTGACTTTTTGCACTGTTGAATTGTATATCAAAGCTCGATGCAAAATTACTACAAATTTTCACCATTTCTTTGAGGGGAGAAACAGAAGGAGATGAAAAAAACAACAACAAGTCATCTGCATAAGCAATGGCACCAATCTATTTACTGCCCATGAAACAACCCACCCCATTTTCCCTGACAGCCAACATCGACTGATCATTATAAACACAAAACAAGCATGGTGAGATAACACCCCCTTGTTTTACGCCATTCATAACTGAAAAGTAAGTAAATATGCGCTGTTCCACTTAAGGTCTAATTTCTACTTTTTGTAAATGTTCAACAATAATCTACAAATAAAAGGGCGTACCCCTCTCCTGCATAAGAGAGTAAAGAGTTTGACATAATCAACCCTGTCAAATGCTTTACTAGCATCAAGGAAGAGACCATAAACATTACTTCCATCATGGTTAAAGACAACACAGTTTCAATAACCATTGCAGAGCTTTGAGAAGTTGACATACCCTCCATATTGTGTTTCAAATAATACAAAAATATCAACAAATCTATTACACTCAAGTAATTACCTGTAACTGTAACAACCAAATCGCATGTGCCAGTGTTGCCTGCACTGTCAGTAGACGAACAGCTTACAGTGGTGTCCCCTACAGTGAATGAACTACTAGATGGGGGAGTGCAAGTCACAGTAGGATCTGTATCCACGTTATCAGTTGCAGTGGGGCTAAACGCAACTGTGGCGGAGTCCATTCCCATATCTGTATCAGCCGTTGTACTCTGGCAATCTAAGATGGGTGATTCATTATCTGAAAAAGCAACATAAATTTAGTGAAAGTGTAAAGCCTTCATTTTACTGAAATTAAAATGTATAAGTGCGATTGAATGTAAACACCTGGAATTCATTGCCCTTAATTTTCCTGTTGTGATGAGCAGCCTTATTGACAGAATACGGGAGGAGGAAAGGGGTTATGGAGAGGGAGGGAAGAACATAGCTGAACATCAGCCAGGTATGCTTTAATAACAGATACTGAGTTAGCACACTTCTGCGTGACAGAAAATGCATGTTCAGGTTCAATGACAAAAATTCCATCAGCTCAGGCATCAATGACATAAATCATCTTAAGCATCCTTTCATCCACTTACTTGCAACCATCTAAATCAGGATTCCTCTTTTTATATACCTGTTCAGGGTTTTAGCCTTAATCATTTCACGTTATAAGCTTGACATGTTTAGAACAGTAAGAATAGCCTTGCATGTAGTTCATTCATTCATTCATTCATTCATTCATTCATCCATTTATGCCTTAATGACTATCCCCCATGAACATACTCAATGACCTAGTAATTTAAGTCTGGACTTTTATACATTCCACCTTAACCCTTTGGAGACGAGGGTCTGCATTGCAGATCTGTTGAATATATAACTACATAACTGTATCTAATTATGAATTGAATATCTGTC
The DNA here is from genome assembly GCA_029962745.1 of Echinometra lucunter. Classification (NCBI taxonomy): domain Eukaryota; kingdom Metazoa; phylum Echinodermata; class Echinoidea; order Camarodonta; family Echinometridae; genus Echinometra; species Echinometra lucunter. The sequence continues at coordinate 15,065 of JAPZVO010000977.1, read as the reverse complement.
CAGCTGGAGTAATGGCTGTTGTTTTTGTTTGTTTTAAGTGAAACCGTGTGGGACTTATAACTATTGAAACAGATGTCAAAATCCTGCAATTTCACAATAAATGCTACTAACGTATTAGAAGAATTTAGAACAGTCTTCACAAAAGAAATCATTCCTGTTGCAAACCAGATTTCAGGTGGCAATGCATCAGCTGTGTAAGCAAGGAGTCTATTATGTGTTTGCCAAGGTATTCTCCACACATGTCGAATAACAATTCTCCACTGTTTGCATATCTTATCAAGACTACCTTCAGAAAAAAAGGCATAATTGGGAACCACTATAAAACTAGAACAATATTTGTGAAATAAACTAGTAATTATGTATGAATTTCCATATTTAATATTAGCAAGAAATATATTACACTGTCTATTGAAATCTGCAACACACTTATCAGCATGCATATTAAAGGCATAAATTTTCTTGGAACGTCTATGACCAAGATGGGTAACTTCGTTCATCATTGAAATCTTTTGACCATTTAACATAATACCTGGATCTAAAGCATCTTTGCTGCTGCATTTAAAGCCAATATATTGACTTTTAGCACTGTTGAATAATATATCAAATCTCGAAGCAAAATCACTCCAAAATTTTCACATTTTTTAGAGCAGAAACAGAAGGAGATAAAAAACACATGACATCTGCATAAGCAATTGCACCAATCTATTTACTACCCATGAAACAACCCACCCCATTTTCTCTCAGAGCCATCATCAACTGATCATTATAAACACAAAACAAGCATGGTGAGATAACACCCCCTTGGCTTACGCGATTCATAATTTCTACTTTTTGTAAATGTTCAACAACAATCTACAAATAAGAGGGTGTACCCCTCTCCTGCATAACAGAGTGAAAAGCTTGACATATACAACCCTGTCAAATGCTTTTATAGCGTCAAGGAAGAGACCATAAACATAACTTCCATCATAGTTAAAGTAGGAAGCAGTTTCAACAACCATTGCAGGGCATCGAGAAGTTGACATACCCTCCATATTGTGAATCAAATAATGCAAAAATATCAACAAATTTATTACACTCAAGTAATCACCTGTAACTGTAACAACCAAATCGCATGTGCCAGTGTTGCCTGCACTGTCAGTAGACGAACAGCTTACAATGGTGTCCCCTACAGTGAATGAACCACTAGATGGGGGAATGCAAGTCACAGTAGGATCTGTATCCACGTTATCAGTTGCAGTGGGGCTAAACGCAATTGTGGAGGAGGAGTCCAGTCCCATATCTGTAACAGCCGTTGTACTCTGGCAATCTAAGATGGGCGATTCATTATCTGAAAAAAGCAATATAAATTGGGTGAAAGTATAAAGCCTTATTTTTACTGAAATTAAAACGTAAAAGTGCATTTGAATGTAAATACCTGGAATGAATTCTGACAAAAATAGGAATTGGAAATGTTCTCCTCCCTTATTTCCTGTTTATGATGATTTTCAATGACGTTTAATCCCATCCTGTATCTGAATTAAAATTATAATGGGTCAAGTCAAAGTATGTGCTGCATCCTTACAAACTGTAAGGAAGCAAGTGATATGATATTACTTATGGTTTCGAAATGAGAATTTGCACCTTAATCTAAATACCTGATTCTTCAATATTATCCTTAGTAGACTACTGTGGGAGATTACAATACCAACAAGGTTCATACTGTGTGGTGTGACATAATCTATCCCCCAGATGATTTATTCGCTCAGTACCCCACTGTGAAACTTTGTCATCATCCAAAACCTGCTGTCCCAGAAAAATAGGAACTTCGAAAATTCATTACTTTAACTTCAAAAAGGACGTGTCCTTTTCTACATCATTTTATAAAGTATTCTTTGCCAAAGAGAATGATACCAAGCTCATTGAATTTGGTCCAGTACTTTTTATTCTATGTCCGTTTCTGAAAATACTGTCATTTTCAAATTTCGGGCGACCGATGACAGTCAGGATGGCCTTTCATAAAACGATGTTTGAGGGAAGCCCATTGACGCATGTCAATAACAAAACAGGCCACATGAAAGGCTTTTCCGGACACAACTCTGTTCTCATCTTCCGCTAAAAATATGCGAAATCTGAAAATTACTGTATTTAAATAAACGGGCATAGAATCAAAATTAGTTCACCAAATTCAATAAACTTGATATCATTTTCTTCGGCAGAGGATGCTTCACACATTGATGTAAAAGAATCTAAAATATTCATAACCATCCCAACAAATCGATCAAATCACATGGCAGTGGACAGGTTAGGACTAACTGAATACCTAGAACAATACTGTGAAATAAATTATTCCTTACGTATAAATTTGGATATTTAAAATTAGCAAGAAATACATTACACTGTCTAATGAAATCTGCAACACACTTATCAGCATGCATATTAAAGTTATAAATTTTCTTGGAAAGTCTATGACCAAGATGGGTAACGTCGTCCATCATTGAAATCTTTCGACCGTTTGACATAATACCTCGATCTAAGACATCTTTGCTGCTGCATTTAAAGCCAATATATTGACTTTTAGCAATCTTGAAATGTATATCAAGACTCGATGCAAAGTCACTGAAAATTCTCACCATTTCTCTAAGAGCATAAACATAAGGAGATAATAAAACCAAGTTATCTGCATAAGCAATTGCACCCATGTATTTATTAGCCATGAAACAACCCACTCCTTTTTCTCTCAGAACCAACATCTACTGGTCAATATAAGCACAAAAAAGCATGGTGAGATAACATCCCGCCTTCCCCTTGTTTTACGCCGTTCATAACTGAAAAGTAACTGAATATGCGCCGTTCAAATTGAGGCGTAATTTCTGTTTTTATAAATGTTCAACAACAATCTTCATATAAGAGGGCATACTCCTCTCCTGCATAACAGAGAGAAAATTTTGATATAATTAACCCTGTCAAATGCTTTTATAGCATCAAGGAAGAGACCATAAGCATTTCCTCTATCATGGTTAAAGTAAGACACAGTCTGAACAACCGTAGCAGTGCATTGAGAAGTTGACATACCCTCCATATTGTGAATCAAATAATGCAAAAATATCAACAAATTTATTACACTCAAGAATATCAACAAATTTATTACACTCAAGTTACCTGTAACTATAACAACCAAATCGCATGTGCCAGTGTTGCCTGCACTGTCAGTAGACGAACAGCTTACAGTGGTGTTCCCTACAGTGAATGAACTACTAGGTGGGGGAATGCAAGTCACAGTAGGATCTGTATCCACGTTATCAGTTGCAGTGGGGCTAAACGCAACTGTGGAGGAGGAGTCCAGTCCCATATCTGTAACAGCCGTTGTACTCTGGCAATCTAAGATGGGCGATTCATTATCTGAAAAAAAAAGCAATATGAATTGGGTGAAAGTACAAAGGCTTAATATTACTGAAATTAAAACGTAGAAGTGCCTTTGAATGTAAATACCTGGAATGAATTCTGACAAAAATAGGAATTGGAAATGTTTTCCTCCCTTATTTCCTGTTTATGATGATTTTCAATGACGTTTAATCCCATCCTGTATCTGAATTAACATTATAATTGGTCAAGTCAAAGTATGTGCTGCATCCTTACAAACTGTAAGGAAGCAAATGATTTAACATTACTTATGGTTTCGAAATGAGAATTTGCACCTTAATCTAAATACCTGATTCTTCAATATTATCCTTAGTAGACTACTGTGAGAGATAACAATACCATCAACGTTCATACTGTGTGGTGTGACATAATTTATCCCCCAGATGATTTATTCGCTCAGTACCCCACTGTGAAACTTTGTCATCATCAAAAACCAGCTGTCCCAGAAAAATAGGAACTTTGAAGCTTCAGTACTTTAACTTCAAAAAGGACGTGTCCGTTTTCTACATCATTTTATAAGATATTCTCTTCCAAAGAGAATGATACCAAGCTTTGAATTTGGTCCAGTAATTTTGATTCTATGTCCGTTTCTGAAAATACTGTCATTTTCAAATTTCTGGCAACCGATGACAGTCAGGATGGGCTTACTTCGAACCATCGGGTGATCGCGTCGGGCCGTGTAATCGCGTAACCCGACTTTTCGTGAAAACAGCCCCCTGTATTTACGAAAGGTCGGGGAAATCGTGTGGTAAAAATGTGATTTTTAGCAATTGTGGTCATTGACATAAGACTAATCTTTTACGCGAATATTCGTGAGAAAACTACCTTCAAATGACGAAGTATCGGGTAAAAAAAATAAATTTTGATATTAATCTATTTATGATATGCAAGTACTTCAGTTTCAGTGGCGTAACAGCCGGAGGGCAGGGGGCGGGGCAGAGTGCCCCCCTGAAGGATTTCAGCAGGAAAATCCACCAAACCACCGGGAAAAAATGAAAGGGAGGGAAAAGAAGAAAAAGGAAGGGAGATAGGGAAAGGAAGAAGAAGAGAGGAAAAGAAAGAAGAAGAAAGGAAAAGAAAGAAGGAGTAAGTGAGAGAAAGAAGGAGAAAGGGAAAGGAAGAAGGAGAACGGGAAAGAAAAAAGGAAAAGGGGGATAGAGAAGAAGAGAGAGGGGGAAAAGAGGGAAAGGGGGAAAAAGAAAAAAGGCAAAGGGAAACAAAAGAAATGAGGGAAAATTTAGTACCCAAACCCCGGAGTTTCTGGGGGCTCCACTCCCTGGACCCCCGCAGTGGCTTTCCCTGTAGACCCAACAGGGGCCCTAAGCCAGAACCCTGGGCCCCACCCGCTAAGGGCTTCGCAACAAGCAAATCGCGGTGCGGGCTCACCTCCGCATATTCTATTTCTAGACTTAGATACCGGGTAATTTTCGGCTCTGCCCCCCCCCCCCCCCCCCCCCGATAACAGGCAGAGAATGTAAGAGGCCGGGAAAAGTCAACAAACAATTTATTCAAAGAAACGTCAGAGCTTTCGCGCGGGAGGGGAAAAATCACCATCCCTGCACCCTACCCCTAGCATGCCTAGGGAGCGCGCTTTGCACTATCGTCCTCCTAAAATGAAATCACTGATTCTAGACTAAATTACCGGGAAATTTTTGGCTATGCGTATGCCCGTTCCCCCCCCCCCCGATAACAAGCAGAAAGCGTAAGAAGAGCGGGAACTGACAGCAAAAAGAAAAAACGTAGGAGCTTCCTGCACCCCCCTACGGAGCACTACCATCTCCCTAAAAATGAAATCCTAGTTACGCCACAGAAGATAGACTTAATTACCGACAACTAACAATTCAAAGAAACGTCGGAGCTTCCGCGCTTCGGGCGGGAGGGGGAAAATTCCCCCTCCCCTCTAGGGAGCACTACATTGGCGTAAATTCCAGGGGGTGGGGGATCTATCACCCCCACTACGGGGAGAGGGGGGATGGTGTGTACAAATTTCCCCCCAGGCAGACACACTTTTTAAGGAAGAAAATATATTTTGATTAATCAGTTAGTAAAAATTCTGAATATCTATCATAAACAACCATCATATTTTAGAATTTCTATTTGAAAATGCTACTGAAAACAAAAAAAAGTGGATATTTTTGGCTCGCTCGCTTCGCTCGCTTGTCAAAATCTTAGGATTTCCATCCGAAAATGCGATTAAAATCGAGAAAAGTGGTTATTTTTGGCTCGCTCACTTCGCTCTTTCGTCATATTTTAGAATTCTTATTCGAAAATGCGATTCAAAACCAGAAAAGTGGTTATTTTCTTATATCTGAATAGATATCAAAATGTGTGTGAGAGGGAAAAATTGTTTTAAAAGTTTTTCATCCCCCACTCCTCAAATTAGATTTACGCCGGTGGAGCACTACCGTCCTCCTAAAATGCAGTCGTAGCTACGCCACAGATTCTAGACATAGACTAGTTACCGGGAAATTTTGGGGTCTGCCCCCCCCCCCCCTGATAACAGGTACCTGTTACGCCCCTGTTCAGTTTCATTATAATTAGGTTCCAAACTGTTGAATTTTAACGTATTAACAGACTTCCATGGAAATGCCAAATATATATCTTTTCTTTACTATCACTGATCATGGGGGGGGGGGGGGGGGGGTGGCTAATCACGTGTGATGATAAAATTTCGGTGAATGCGTGAGAAGACCTATACCAAAGAATTTGTTAATCAATATCCATAAAGGTATATGGCTTGTAGATGTACGACCTTGATCTTCAGAAGATAATGCACTTTGAAAATCTGATAAATTTAATCAACACAAAACACATATACATTGCAATTATCTCCTTCACAAACTCTCCACTACTCAATCCTTTCCCATTCTCTGCCCCCCCCCCACTCTCTCTCACTCTCTCTCTCTCTCTCTCTCTCTCTCTTGGACACCCTCGAATTTTCATCAAATAATCTCGCCTGAATTGATTTTTCATCTCTTTCTTCATGTATCTATCTCTGTCTCTCTTTCCAACCCTTTCCATCTCTCTTGAACACACCCTCTTGGTTGCTTCATTTTTCACCTACCCCCATATTCATTTCATAAGAGGGGGCTTCAGTATTTTCTTAGATATGCATGTATACATGTCCCGGATACATGTATTACAATTATCACATTGTTTTAAAAATTGCTGGGGATTACACAATCAATATCAAAGTACACTTTGTAGTAAAAAAAAAATGAATTTGCTATGTAATGATTATTTTTCTGCATGGTGATTACAGTCATGTACATGTTAAAATAGGTTCATTCCGATAAAAAGGAAACTACATCAGCCTTCATTCATCAATTAAAAGTAAAATATATTTCATATTACTAGTAAAAAATTTTTAAAATCATATACTCTGTTCACAACTTACAACAAAATAAAGAACAGACTATAGAGTTTTACATCACTACCATTCAAATGTTAGTAATTCAAATTGCCAACATGTATCAAGGCCCAATAGAATCCTTCTCTACTTTAAATAATACTTGTAAATAAATCATTAACAGAGCTCATAGTCAGATGTTGTGCACAACTCAGGAAGAATGAGCTATTCCACATCCCTTTAGAAGAAATTAATAAAATCAATTAAAACGCAACTGAAAACAGTAATTTTGAAACTTACATACTCATCATTCAATTCAAATTACTAGTACACTGTACTGAATTTATGAATTTTCAAATCCTCAAATGAAACAATAATCTGCTCTAAGAGTTTCAAATAATTCGCACACACCTGTGGGGAGGGGTTTAGTTTAAAAAAATAATGCAATTATTTGTTTGTAACTTTGTTTAATGACATTGCACAACATTTTGTATGTCGATAATAATCCAAAATTGTTGATTGCATATCAATAAATTTGAATTGAATTGAATTGTGGGTTTGGCTACTGCTCCCGTCCCCTCCCCACCCCCCCCCCCCCCTGCTGCATACAGGGCCATGACTCCTCACTCATTGAGAGACAGATCTCCAAAGCAGGGGTCCAATGCAATGAAGAGTAGAAGCTGAATTCTTTCTGTTAAAGAAAAAAAAATGAGATTGAAAGTTGACTTGAATTAGGATAAATGCAAAGTACATGTACAAATTATGGACAGTAGGAGCACTCAATATTTACCTTTGCAGACCAAGGTTTATAAATCATTTTAGTTTATTTCACAGAACTAAAAATACAATTGAAATTTATACAACAGAAATTTAGAACAATACACATATTGAACAATGAATATCTCAACGTGAAATTTAATAATAAAAAACAAACTTGCAAATGAAATGAGAGGAAATCAGAAAACAAAAATAGTTTCTGCTTGTATAGCAAAAATGAACAAGTAAAGCTAACAATTATTTAGCTTTAACTAAGGAATACATTTCTTAATGAAGTGTAAGCAAGAAATGTTGGTGAGATATTTTGATCCTGGTGAAAATGAAACTCAAGGAGGAAAAATATTCATCATGCCAGACTGATGAAATTTTCAAAGGAGACAATAATAATAATAATAATAAAAAATATTCAGCCAGGGTTTACAAATAAATTCAAGAATGGGTGTATTTGCAACCAAGGCCAATGGCCTTGTAAATGATGCTAAACTCTGTCTGAATATTGACATACCTGTACATGTAGCAACCTCATTAAATTCATGCAGAATTCACACTCCATAACTGGAGTGGTAGACTAACTCATATCTTGCAGAAACTTTCTTCAGTCTCAGTCAACAAGCAATCATCACCTACATCTCCAACATGATGTGGATGCAGACATAAATGCAGCATTAAGTTTCAACCTAGGCATGTTCAATCTGATGAACAAAGTCAAAACAAATAAAAGATTAAATCAGTGGTGTAACAACCAGGGGCAGGGGAGGGAGGGACAGAGTTCCCCCTGAAGGATTTCAGTGGGAAAATCCACCAAACCACCACGAAAAAAAAATGAAAGAAAGGGAAAGGAAGAAAAAGGAAGGGAGAAAGAAGAAGAGATATGGAAAAAAAAAAAGAGGAAAGGGGGGGGGGGGGGACAGAGCCAAAAATTTCCTGGTAAGTAAATTTAGAATCAGTGGCATAGCTAGGATTTCACTTAAGGGGGTGGTAGTCTCTCCCTCCCTGCACCCTCCCCCCTGTGGAGTGCGCTTCGCGTGCTCAGTGTTTTGAATGCTTTGTGTACTCACTACCGCTCCCCTCAAAGTCAAATGAAATCATTGCTATGCCACTGATTCTTGACCGAGTTACTAGAAATTTTGGGCTCCCCCCCCCCCCCCCCCCCCCCGATAACAGGAACCAGGGCTGCGTTTCACGAAACCGTCATAAGTCTAACTTCTTGGACATCCATTAAAATGCGTGTTGTAGAATTTAACGCGCATTTCTATGGGATTTCCATGAACTTAGACTTATGACGGTTTCGTGAAACGCAGCCCTGTTACACTGCTGGATTAAATCATACCTAGTCTCATTATGCTTCCTTATGCTGTCTTTGAAATCTGAGCTTACTGTACACACAGTCATAGACCCCGCCTCGCCCTCCCCCTTGCTTTACACAGTTTTACATCATGCAACAATTTAGGATAACTGATTCGTCAACTCGCTAACACAATATGCATGTAGGTAGGATAAAATAAACGTTGAATCTCGCTGTCAACCGTTTTTGCATTGCATTTACAATCATAGGCAATCCGCCCGAAAGTCTGGGCAAGATGTTGCGTCGTGACAGGGTGAAGCGGTAACAATGAGCTGCCGACGATGAAAAGAGTTTACAAAGTTAGTGAGTTTATAGCACATAATTTCATGACATACAGCTCAGAGCAGTTCTTTGAAAATATAAAGAAATTAACGCAGATCTGGCACAATGTAGAACTCATTAGGAATAGATTCTATTTTTTGACAAATTAGCGAAATTTAAACTGTACTCACCTCTGGACTTTCCGTGGCAAAGGCTGACTTTGTGCAAATCAAATGCTAGCTTTTATTCAAGCCGTTTTTCGTCAAATTATTTGTTGTAGAAATGTGCGTTAAGGACGCGACCCTTCGTATATTTGCTAGCTAATTTCTACGAAGTGTCGGGTTAATGGACCCGACTTTTCGTAGATTTAACTGGTATATTTCTCAAACGGTGAACCCGACCTTTCGTAAATAAAAGGGTTTTTTCACGAAAGGTCGCATTACGCGATTACACGGCCCGACGCGAAGACCCGATGGTTCGAAGTAAGCCGTCAGGATGGCCTTTCATAAAACTATGTTTGAGGGAAGCCCATTGACGCATGTCAGTAACAAAACATGCCATATGAAAGGCTTTTCCCGACACAACTCTGTTCTCATCTTTCACTAAAAATATGCGAAATCTGAAAATTATTGTATTTAAATAAACGGGCACAGAACCAAAATTACTTCACCAAATTCAATAAACTTGATATCATTTTCTTCGGGAGAGGATGCTTGACATATTGATGTAAAAGAATCTAAAATATTCATAACCATCCCAACAAATCGATCAAATCACAAGGCAGTGGACAGGTAAGGATTAACTGAATAACTAGAACAATATTTGTGTAATAAATTAGTCCTTACGTATGAATTTCCATATTTAATATTAGCAAGAAATACATTACACTGTCTATTGAAATCTGCAACACACTTATCAGCGTGCATATTAAAGTTATAAATTTTCTTGGAAAGTCTATGACCAAGATGGGTAACTTCGTCCATCATTGAAGTCTTTTTTACATTAAACATAATACTTGAATCTAGAACATCTCAAAGATCTCCTAGATCCAGGTAGTAAGCCAAATGACAAATAATATATTCCTGTCTTATGATGATATCTTCCAGACCTTTGGCTCATAGACCTATTGAAAGTGACCTAAGCTTGTGAAAGATGGACATTTGTACCTTGGCAAGTAGGAGGATCTGGTGATAAGTTTCCATCTGCAATACATGTTGATTGAGCATTTCCCATGATATTGTAGCCAGTCTCACAACTGTAATCACACATTGCATTGTACTCTACCGTTGTTCCTGCAGTACATCCACTCACAATAAGGGGTGACGCAACCTCTTGAACGTTACAGGTCACCACTGCCAAAAATAAAAGTGATGAAGAAAGGTACACACAAGTAAATATACATACATTTCGACCTATGTTTCACATGTGGTCGAGTCACTTTCCGTGAATTTGAATGCTATATCAACAAAAGTATAAAACACCTATGGGAAATTTAATCTAAATGGGGCAAATATATCTAAATTGAAATAAATCAATCACAGGCAAGCATTAAAAAATCAACTTACAAACCTCAAAGAAATTTGAACACATTCTGACACAGATTTATATTCATCCTACGTAAAAAAAAAAAAATAAATAAAAAGTTAGCACAATGTTGAATTCTCCATTTTTTTATTTTACTTCTTAAGACAAATGACAAATAATATATTCCTATGTTATAATGATTTCTTCCAGAACTTTGGCTCATAGACCTTTTCAAAGTGACCTAAGCTTTTGAAAGATGGACATTTGTACCTTGGCAAGTAGGAGGATCTGGTGAGAAGTTTCCATCTGCATTACATGTTGATTGAGCATTTCCCATGATATTGTAGCCAGTCTCACAACTGTAATCACACATTGCATTGTACTCTACCGTTGTTCCTGCAGTACATCCACTCACAATAAGGGGTGACGCAACCTCTTGAACGTTACAGGTCACCACTGCCAAAAAGAAAAGTGATAAAGAAAGGTACACATAAGTAAGTATACATAACCTTCGACATTATGTAAAACTGAATACTTGTTTTCCTCTTCCAAATACAAACCAATGGCTAAACAAATCATAAAATTTTTCTTTTATAGACCATCGGAAAATGCACATGCAAGGAGACATTATAGCCTAATCTAATGTGTTAAGAAAAATCATCTATGTTTCACATATGGTTGAGTCACTTTCTGTGAATTTCAGTGCTATGTCAATAAAGGTATAATAGACCTATGGGAAATTTAATCTAAATGGGGCAAATATATCTAAATTGAAATAAATCAATCACGGGCAAGCATTAAAAAATCAACTTACAAACCTCAAAGAAATTTGAACACATTCTGACACAGATTTATATTCATCCTACGTAAAAAAAAAAAATAAATAAAAAGTTAGCACAATGTTGAATTCTCCATTTTTTTATTTTACTTCTTAAGACAAATGACAAATAATATATTCCTATGTTATAATGATTTCTTCCAGAACTTTGGCTCATAGACCTTTTCAAAGTGACCTAAGCTTTTGAAAGATGGACATTTGTACCTTGGCAAGTAGGAGGATCTGGTGAGAAGTTTCCATCTGCATTACATGTTGATTGAGCATTTCCTATGATATTGTAGCCAGTCTCACAACTGTAATCACACATTGCATTGTACTCTACCGTTGTTCCTGCAGTACATCCACTTACAATAAGGGGTGATGCAACCTCTTGAACGTTACAGGTCACCACTGCCAAAAATAAGGGTGATGAAGAAAGTTACACATAAGTAAATATACATACCCTTCGACCTATGTTTCACATGTGGTCGAGTCACTTTCTGTGAATTTCAAAGAAATGTCAATAAAAGTATAATAGACCTATGGGAAATTTGATCCTATAGGGGGCATACATATTAAATTGAAATAAATCAATTACGCGCTAGAAAAACAAAAATCAACGAACAAACCACACATAAATTTGAGCTCATTCTGAGACAGATGTGTATTCATCCTACATAAAAAAAACAAACAAAAAAGAAATGGTGGCACAAGGTTGAATTTATCAAATTTTATATTTACTTCCTAAGCCAAATGACAAATAATATATTCCTATGTTATAATGATTTCTTCCAGAACTTTGGCTCATAGACTTATTCAAAGTGACCTAAGTTTGTGAAAGATGGACATTTGTACCTTGGCAAGTAGGAGGATCTGGTGAGAAGTTTCCATCTGCATTACATGTTGATTGAGCATTTCCTATGATATTGTAGCCAGTCTCACAACTGTAATCACACATTGCATTGTACTCTACCGTTGTTCCTGCAGTACATCCACTTACAATAAGGGGTGATGCAACCTCTTGAACGTTACAGGTCACCACTGCCAAAAATAAGGGTGATGAAGAAAGTTACACATAAGTAAATATACATACCCTTCGACCTATGTTTCACATGTGGTCGAGTCACTTTCTGTGAATTTCAAAGCTATGTCAATAAAAGTATAATAGACCTATGGGAAATTTGATCCTACAGGGGGAATACATATTAAATTGAAATAAATCAATCACGGGCTAGAAGAACAAAAATCAACTAACAAACCACACATAAATTTGAGCTCATTCTGAGACAGATGTGTATTCATCGTACATAAAAAACAAAGAAAAAATGGTGGCAAAAGGTTGAATTTATCAAATTTTATATTTACCTCCTAAGCCCAATGACTAATAATACATTCATATGTTATGATGATTTCTTCCAGAACTTTGGCTCATAGACTTATTCAAAGTGACCTAAGTTTGTGAAAGATGGACATTTGTACCTTGGCAAGTAGGAGGATCTGGTGAGAAGTTTCCATCTGCATTACATGTTGATTGAGCATTTCCCATGATATTGTAGCCAGTCTCACAACTGTAATCACACATTGCATTGTACTCTACCGTTGTTCCTGCAGTACATCCACTCACAATAAGGGGTGACGCAACCTCTTGAACGTTACATGTCACCACTGCCAAAAATAAGGGTGATGAAGAAAGTTACACATAAGTAAATATACATACCCTTCGACCTATGTTCCACATGTGGTCGAGTCACTTTCTGTGAATTTCAATGCTATGTCAATAAAAATATAATAGACCTATGGGAAATTTGATCCTAGGGGGGGGGAATACATATTAAATTGAAATAAATCAATCACGGGCTAGAAGAACAAAAATCAACTTACAAACCACAAATAAATTTGAGCTCATTCTCAGACAGATGTGTATTTACCTCCTAAGCCCAATGACTAATAATATATTCCTATGTTATGATGATTTCCTCCAGACCTTTGGCTCATAGACCTATTCAAAGTGACCTAAGTTTGTGAAAGATGGACATTTGTACCTTGGCAAGTAGGAGGATCTGGTGAGAAGTTTCCATCTGCGTTACATGTTGATTGAGCATTTCCCATGATATTGTAGCCAGTCTCACAACTGTAATCACACATTGCATTGTACTCTACCGTTGTTCCTGCAGTACATCCACTCAGAATAAGGGGTGATGCAACCTCTTGAACGTTACAGGTCACCACTGCCAAAAATAAGGGTGATGAAGAAAGTTACACATAAGTAAATCTACATACCCTTCGACCTATGTTTCACATGTGGTCGAGTCACTTTCTGTGAATTTCAAAGAAATGTCAATAAAAGTATAATAGACCTATGGGAAATTTGATCCTATAGGGGGCATACTTATTAAATTGAAATAAATCAATTACGGGCTAGAAAAACAAAAATCAACGAACAAACCACACATAAATTTGAGCTCATTCTGAGACAGATGTGTATTCATCCTACATAAAAAAACAAACAAAAAAGAAATGGTGGCACAAGGTTGAATTTATCAAATTTTATATTTACTTCCTAAGCCAAATGACAAATAATATATTCCTATGTTATAATGATTTCTTCCAGAACTTTGGCTCATAGACTTATTCAAAGTGACCTAAGTTTGTGAAAGATGGACATTTGTACCTTGGCAAGTAGGAGGATCTGGTGAGAAGTTTCCATCTGCATTACATGTTGATTGAGCATTTCCTATGATATTGTAGCCAGTCTCACAACTGTAATCACACATTGCATTGTACTCTACCGTTGTTCCTGCAGTACATCCACTTACAATAAGGGGTGATGCAACCTCTTGAACGTTACAGGTCACCACTGCCAAAAATAAGGGTGATGAAGAAAGTTACACATAAGTAAATATACATACCCTTCGACCTATGTTTCACATGTGGTCGAGTCACTTTCTGTGAATTTCAAAGCTATGTCAATAAAAGTATAATAGACCTATGGGAAATTTGATCCTACAGGGGGAATACATATTAAATTGAAATAAATCAATCACGGGCTAGAAGAACAAAAATCAACTAACAAACCACACATAAATTTGAGCTCATTCTGAGACAGATGTGTATTCATCGTACATAAAAACAAAGAAAAAATGGTGGGCAAAAGGTTGAATTTATCAAATTTTATATTTACCTCCTAAGCCCAATGACTAATAATACATTCATATGTTATGATGATTTCTTCCAGAACTTTGGCTCATAGACTTATTCAAAGTGACCTAAGTTTGTGAAAGATGGACATTTGTACCTTGGCAAGTAGGAGGATCTGGTGAGAAGTTTCCATCTGCATTACATGTTGATTGAGCATTTCCCATGATATTGTAGCCAGTCTCACAACTGTAATCACACATTGCATTGTACTCTACCGTTGTTCCTGCAGTACATCCACTCACAATAAGGGGTGACGCAACCTCTTGAACGTTACATGTCACCACTGCCAAAAATAAGGGTGATGAAGAAAGTTACACATAAGTAAATATACATACCCTTCGACCTATGTTCCACATGTGGTCGAGTCACTTTCTGTGAATTTCAATGCTATG